>JAQQSY010008195.1:0-10023 GCA_028646535.1 Procyon lotor | reverse complement strand
GAAAAGATGGGACCAATTACAGAGATCCTCTGTAAAATATCTTATACCTATCTTTCTCAGGAAGAGAATGAATCGTGGCTCAGAGGCTAATCATCAATAATAATTAATGTCAATGATATGATCTTTCATAAGTGATATTCAAAATGAACTGGTCCAGAACCACCATTAAAGTTAGTGGCTTTTAGTCAGGTTACAGTGTGAAAATAAATCATCTTAGGATTTGGCAGGATGTGGGGGGGGGGATGGTGGTGCTGGGTATCACTTTGCATGTCACTGTAGACCCAGCATGTGTTGAAAATATTTTTTTCCTCCGTGGCCTTTTTGAGGCTGTGTCAGAGGAATCCAAAGTGGGTAAGTGGTTGGAAAAGAAACAATTCACAGGTGGATCTAGGTCAGGCAGTATTGGCCGGAGCCTGTGAACATTGCTACCAGACCGGTATCACACCAGGCAGACCCTGGATGAAACAGCTGCTGCTGAGAAAAGTCATTTTCACTTTACCCACTCGGGGAGAAAGTAACAAATATCTGCATTTTTAAAAATCTGAGGTCTAATGAGAAGACTGCTTTCTGCTGATGTTCTAGCCTTGGGTGCAATCTCATTGCCAGGAAGAAGGTGAGGATCAAGTGGGAACATAATTTGGAAAGATCTGTTGATTGTTTATGTTTTCAAAGCTTTCAAAATTTGAGTGACAGTTCCAACATTTTCTTCGAAAATGTATCTAAATAGAACTCTTGCATACAAGCTAACGCACTACATAACCTCAGGTTTAGAAATAGTATTAGTATTAGTATTTTAGTATTAGTGGAGATTCAGAAAGCATCTGAATCAGCAGGTACAAAGAAGCAAATACCTTTGAGAGAGAATCTATAGATCCAGCATGGGAACAACTAAGAATAGGGTGTAGAGGGTGCAAGGAGAGCTTTCCCTGGAAAGATGGGGAGGAACGAGAACATAAATTAGTAGTTCAAGGGGATAGGGTGAGAACTCTGTGATCCCTCTGAGAAAGTGAAACTGGGAGAACTTGTGAGTCCAGCCAGCACTCAAATCCTTAACAGTATTAGAGATGCAAATCCTGGGGGCTGGCATGTGTGGGCACTGCACATTCGTGGTTCTCAAGCTTTAGGAAAATAATAATCATCTAGGGAGCAGGTTTAAAATGTAGCAAGCCAGACACTACCCCTAGAGATTCCATCAGTAGATTCGGGGTTGGTGCAGGAATCCAGGTATCACTCCAATGGTCCTTGCATTTTGAGAAAAATACTGTACTCTTTTGAATTAAAGGAAATGGCCATGCTTCTATCCCTTTCCTCTGCTTTGAAAAAAAAATCCAACTTTTACAAAGTGTTTAATATTCCCTCTTAAAAGAAATAACAAACCCTTAACACTTTTTTAGGGCTACAATGTTCCAAACATTGTACACACTTTATTTATGTCACAATAACCATTGTTTAATGAGTATTTACTAATTTCCAGGCACTCTAATTAAACACAGGATGTCTAAATAATGTCTAAACCTCCTACAAAGAAAATATTATTCTTTGTTGTTATGGCAAAGAAAATTGTGGCTCATAAAAGTTCAGTAACTTGTCTGGGGTCACATGTTAGTACACAAAATAGAGTCTATGAATCCAAAGACCATACTTTTTCCAGTGCTTCATTTTAAAATGACCTAATGAGTGGGAGATGAAAAATCTCCATGTGACAAATTCCAACAAGTGTGTTTAAGTAGCCAACGCTGTGGAAAGAGCTGTTATTTCTACTTAATCCCCATAGATAACACTGATACATGGAAAATGGCTTTAATCAGCCATCGATATTCTTGTCCTTTCTTGTCTACTGCTCAGTTGACTGACAAAGAAAAGATGAATCCAGGACTTTGTAACAAACTCTTGGGAAATAGAATTGTGTACATTACACATCCTGTATGACTGACCTATAGAGCAATTACATGGTTTGCCTGGAGGCCTCTGATATATACCATCCTTTGGCACTTTCAGATTAAGGGAATGTGCTTTCCGCCCTAGAGTCACTCATCTGATAAAGCAAAGGGCAGTCCTGTGATTAGAAAGAACTCTCTGTGATGGGAGCTGGAAAGAACTGGATTTCCCTCTCAGCTCTGCCTCTCATTAGCTCTGTCTGAGGGCTGGTCATCTGTCCTTTCTGTCCAGCCTTCTCACTTTTAAGGTATGAATGAAAATGGATACTTAACAAGATAAAAGAGAATAAGTTTCTCTTATTTACACACAGTAGATAGACCGTAGGTTTTGTTTAACTATGCTGTTTATAACTGAAGTTTAACTCTCACTTTATGCAGCCTGAAAAATGGAAATTTCTCCAGTATCACCCTGTTTGCAGATGAACTCAAATATGTGCTCAACACATTGGGCTTTGCTGAGTCATCCATAAACACTGTCAAACTGTTCAGGGTGGTGATAGAGATAGATCAAAAGAAGCAAGCCCCATGAATATTTCATAAAGATGCAAACTGCCTTTGGAAAAGCTGTTTCAACTGTCTAAAGTTTAAAAGAAGTTTGCTTTGCTCATTACTGTGGTAGAGTTTTTAGAGCACAGATTTCATGCCCCTTCTTTTCTTATACTGTGGAGAGCACAGATCATGCATCTAATCAATGAAACAGGCTCATGTCTATTCCCAAGATTATTATATCCAGGCAAGCATTTCTTGATGGATTCAATGGATACTTATCTAGTGATGCTGGTCCACCAGCTAGGAACTAAAATTTAGCTTTGAAACGAGACCACCACCACCCCCGCACTCACCCATGGACTAAAAAGAAATGAGAGAAACAAACAACCAACTATGCAATGGGATAAGGGCAAAGAACACATGAAGCAGGAAACTCATGAAGGGAATCGTCTGGGGATATCCTCTGAGAGGTAATAACACATAATGGCAATCTTAACAAATGCATTAGCCAGGAAAGGAAAGAGAAGAAAGTTCAGACAAAGAGAAGAGATGTACAAGGTCACAGCAGTTTAAGAGAGCATAGCATACTTGAAAACTACAAATAGTAAGAAATGGTAGGAAACGAGAGGTGGAGTGGGGCATGTGGGACAGGTAAACAGAAGAGAAGCTACAGGTAGACATAGGTCAGCTAAAAAAAAGTCTTCTGTGCCAAAAATTTTTTAAAGACATTCTAAAAGAAAATGATGATACATATCTAGGAGAATAATAGGCAACATATTTGGAGGAAAGAGGCACAGAACCAGTTTATTTGATCCCTACCTAATGGGGGCACTCTAGGCATTCAGGACAGGATTCTGGGTAGCGAGGTCTCAAGAAGGTAACAGACATACCTGCCTGCTGAGGAAGGTTCTGGGATTCCATACAGGAATGACAGGGATCACACACCCAAATGGCTGTGGGCATGTGGAATGGCACAAGAATTGTGTCCTGGGGAGGGACGCCTGGGGGGCTCAGTCAGTTCGGTAGCTGCCTTCAGCTCAGGTCATGAGGGAGCCCTGCATCAGGCTCCCTGTTCAGCAGGGAGTCTGCTTCTCCCTCTCCACTGCTTGTGCGCTCTCTTTCTCTCTCTCTCCCAACGGAACAAGAGATGACTTTTTTCTGTGAATCTTGCTCTTTTGACTCTAAACAAATAGGAATAGGAAGAAGGTAGAAGAAAATAAAATTGCAAATCCAACATTTACCATTTCATAGGAGACTGTCTTCTAAAGAAGGATTCCCCACTGGAAAAACCATTTACCATGATAATGAACATCAAAAGAAAGCTGGGGTGGCAATCCTTATATCAGACAAATTAGATTTTAAACCAAAGACTATAATAAGAGATGAGGAAGGACATTATATCATACTCAAAGGGTCTATCCAACAAGAAGATCTAACATTTGTAAATATTTATGGCCCTAACATGGGAGCAACCAATTATATAAGCCAATTATTAACAAAGTCAAAAAAACACATTGACAATAATACAATAATAGTAGGAGACTTTAACACCTCCTCACCCAAAAGATCAACAAGGAAATAAGGGCTCTGAATGACACACTGAACCAGATGGACATCACAGACATCCTAAAGCAACAGAATACATATTCTTCTTGAGTGTACATGGAACATTCTCCAAAATATATCACATCCTGGGTCACAAATCAGGTCTCAACCAGTACCAAAGATTAGGATCATTCCCTGCATATTTTCAGACCACAATACTTTGAAACTCAAACTCAATCACAAGAGGAAAGTTGGAAAGAATTAAAATATGTGGAGGCTAAAGAGCATTTACTTAGCATGATATATGTCATTTGAAAATAAGTTATTTTTAAGAAATAAAAGTGTTCTTGTAAAAGAAAAAATAATAAAATCCAAAAAATAATAAAGAATGAGTGGATCAACAAGGAAATTAAAGAATTTAAAGAAGAAAATTCCTGGCAACAAGTGAAAATGAAAACAAAACTGTTGAAAATCTTTGGGATGCAGCAAAAGTGGTCCTGAGAGGAAAATATATAGCAACACAAGCCTTTCTCAAGAAACAAGAAAGGTGGGACACCTGGGTGGCTCAGTTGGTTAAGCAGCTGCCTTCGGCTCAGGTCATGATCCCAGAATCCTGGGATCATGATCAAGTCCCTCATCAGGCTCCTTGCTCAGCAGAGAGCCTGCTTCTCCCTCTGCCTCTGCCTGCCTCTTTGCCTGCTTGTGCTCTCTCTCTCTCTCTCTCTGATAAATAAATAAAAATCTTAAAAAAAAGAAAAGAAACAAGAAAGGTCTCAAGTACACAACCTAACCCTTCACCTGAAGGAGCTAGAGGAAGAACAGCAAATAGAGCCTAAGCCCAGCAGGAGGAGAGAAATAATAAAGATCAGAGCAGAAATCAATGAAATAGAAACCAAAAAACAGTAGAATAGATCAACAAAACCAGGAGCTGGTTCTTTGAAAGAATTAATAAGATTGATAAACCCCTGGGCACACTTATCAAAAAGAAAAGAGAGAGGATCCAAGTTAATAAAATCATGAATGAAAGAGAGATCACAACCAGCACCAAAGAAATATAAACAATTATAAGGACATATGTTCTAAAAGAAGCCCAGTTGAATAGTGAGTGTAAGGAAGACTGGAAGAAAGGCCTAAGCCAGCACTTCAAAACACCTTCCTTTTAAAATTCATATGGTTGGTTGCCACTGCAATATGAGCAGCTCAACTTTACGAGGTGCTTGAACAGGCAGTCTGGCGTTTATGGCGAGAAGAGATCATCACCCAACGGAGGGCTACCCCAAGGGCAAGATGGTGAGTGGGAAGAACTCTCCTCACTGCTGGGGGTACAGGTGGCCGGGTGTTCCAGGCCCAGTGTCTGGTTCCCGCATAAGCCCAGACACGGTTCGGATAATTGTTGGTGGCAGGAGGTCCCTCCCAGTGAGTGAGGAGGCCTGACAGTGGGGAAAACCAGAGACGGTCCAACTTGGAAGTCAGAAGTTGTCAGAACCTTGAGACCCGCCCTCATGGGGCATGACTTCTGTCAGTGGTTGGAGAGGCACTTTATGCATCAGCTGTGCTGATACTTTCAATTTCCTGGAATTGCCATGCTGCCTGACCTTTGAATTTCTATTGTTGCTGTTCCCTCCGCCTGGAATCTCTTCCAACAACACCCACCCTATCCTTCTCTTGTTGAAGAACTTACACCATTATAACCACACAGTCATATATCTGTCTCCCCCAGTAAATGATACGCTCCTTGAGAAGAGAGTTTGCCTGTCTTATTAGCCATTTTATCCCCAGCAGCTGGTATAACGCCCAACACATAGTTCCACATAGGTATTTTTCAAACTGAATGAACTAAAGAGAAAGAAGCTAGCAATGGATCCAGCCCCTGAGGTGGAACTTTGGCTAACAAGTAGGATCCAGAGTTCTGGTTGCCGAGAAATAGCATCTTGTTCGAGTGAGTGGGGCCAACACGGAGGGAACTGTGATGATTCAGGTACCTGAGGACGCAGGGAAGGTTATACAGGAAAGGAGCCTTACCGGGCACCTGGGTGTCTCAGTTGGTGAAGCGTTTGCCTTCGGCTCAGGTCGTGATCCTGAAGTCCTGGGGTCCAGACCGGTGTTGGGCTTCCTGCTCGGTGGGGAGTCTGCTTCTCCTTCTCCCTCTGCCCCTCCTCCCCACTCATGCTCTCACTCACTCTATTTCAAAAAATAAAAAAAAAAAGGAAAGGAGACGTACAAGTCAAACGGGAATTTAGCCATACTGACTAGGACCCCTGAACGTGGAGGAAATCAGACACATTTGCTAATGGCAGTCCTTCCCTGCAGAGGTGATCCATAATGTGCTCTGCAAAGGGGTCCTACAATAGATCCAATCACAGCAAGTGAGGAAGAGAAAGGCAGGAGAAAATCAGGTGAGGAGTGACAAGCAGAGAAATTACATAGAGAATTACAGCTGTTACCTTTATCTCATTAGCGTGAAGTTCTAGAATGCTAAAGAATGTGAAGGTAAAAACTTACAGTCTAAAGGTTTGGAGACCTATAATAAAGCATGATTTGTTTGCAATCCCGACAGAGATGAACATGGTACTTTTGTCACCCTGGTTGGTGAGGTCTGTGATCCTCAACTCCATCGACCAAATGGTATAATACCATTATATCATTGGTAATACCATTATACCACTGGGTGGATAGTGCCCAGTACGGGACTTCACACGCAGCGGACTCAGTCACTGGCGGCTGCTGTAAATGCCGGCACCCGCACCGACTCAGCTGCTGAGGCTGTTGTCACTTGCTTCGTCCACTCCCCACTCCACCTCCCTACACACCTCTTCTCCAACACAGACACAAACAGCCGTAGATTCTCCGAGGTCTTCTTAGCGTGAGGGACACACTAATAACCCTCTGCGAAGGGCCCCAGAGCCCCGTGTCTAGGAGGAGGCGCACCGCACACTAAATTATTAACGACTGCACAACCCTATGCGTAGTCTGACTCTAAGATAGGAGCGAGAGGGGCTCCTGGCCGGCTCAGTCTTGAGCACCCGGCTCTGGGGTTCGGCTCAGGTCGTGATCTCAGGGTCCTAAGATAGAGCCCTGCGACCCGCACAGGTTCGTCAGGCTCTGAGCTGGAGGCTGGGCGGGGCAGGGGAGGTGTCTGCTGCTTTCCCTCCCCTTTCCCTCTGCCCCTCCCCTCCACAATATAAGTCAAGCAGAGAGAACCAATTACCTTATGGTCTCACTTACATGCTGAGCGTAAAGAAAAACATGGAAGGCATCCTGAGAAGGAAGGGAGGGGTGTATAGGGGGAAATCAGAGGGGGAGATGAACCACGAGAGACTGTGGACTATGAGCAACAAACTGGGGGTTTTGGAGGGGAGGGGAGTGGGCGTCGGGGGAGCCTGGTGGTGGGTATTGAGGAGGGTACGTATTGCATGGAGCACTGGGTGTGGTGCATGAACAATAAATCTTGTAACACTGAAAAAATAAACATATTTGGGGAAATCATCAATCAATCAATCAATCTTGAAATAAATGAAATAAAATGAGGAACTGGACATTGAGGACCATACACTGCTATGTCCTAACTTTTGCTGGGAACCCCTCAAAAAAATTTTTTTCCCTTAATTATATCCAGGTTCTTAATTGGTTGCACAGAAGAATCACCTGGAATCCTTCTGAAAAAGAATAATGCCGGCGTTATTCGCCCCAGACCAATTAGACTGGAAGTTCCCGGGAAGAGGGCTCAAGTTCAGATGGTGCTCAAAAGATCCCAGGTGATTCTAATGCACTGATTCATCTGCAGACCCTGGACCACAGCACCAGCCTCACTAGGAAGCTTGTCTAAAATAGGATCTCAGGGGCGCCTGCGTGGCTCAATGGGTTAACCCTTTGCCTTTGGCTCAGGTCATGATTCCAGCAGTCCTTGGATCAAGTCCTGCATCAGACTCCTTGCTCAGCAGGGATCCTTCTTCTCCCTCTCCTGCTCCCTCTGCTTGTGTTCTCTGTCAAATAAATAAAATATTTTTTAAATAATTATAAAAAAAATAAAATGTAGGATCACAGGCCCCAGTCCAGACTGAATTCGAATCAGAACAAATCAGAATCCTCACTGCCAGTGATCCATAATCACATCAAAGTTTGAGAAGTAGTAGGGAGGTTCAGGGATTCCCAACTCTGGCTACACAATAGAATCGTCTACAGGAATTTGGGGACATGCAGATGCCTGGGCTCCACCCCCTGAGGCTTCTACCCGATTGGTCTGAAGAGGACCGCGCATAAATATTTTGAAAATCTCAGCCAGGGCTGAGAACCACGATGTTAGGCAGGCACTGCCCCAGAGTTGGACTGAATTCTCAGCTGGGAGCACCTTCTGGAGGGAGCTCTGGAAGACGAGGTTAATCAACGTTCCTTTCCTCCATGGTTACCTCAGAAGAGGCAGAAAAAAACAAGTGTGGTCTCTCTAGTAAGGGGCCTCCTAGCAACATGTTTAAGAAATGTCTATTTCATGCACATATGTGTAAATCTGTATTTTCTGTTTTCCTCCTTGTTATAACTGTGGTTTATTAATGACTGGATCTATGTGCATAATAATGTAATAAGTTGAAATACGCCACTCTTAGAGATGTGATTCATGTCCTACTTTTACTCTGTGGCAAATAATTTAAAATATTTGCATTAAAACAAACAAGGGGATGTTATAGGGTACAATATACATTCCTTGTGAATTATAAAGATAAATCACAAGACTTCAAAGAAATTTTTTACTTAAAGAGGACACTTCAGGCTATGCCCCAAACCTCCTCCTGGAATTTATTCTCCCTCGGCCCTCGGGACTAGTTTAAAGGGAGAGTCTGAGGAACAGTGAACCAACAGAATTATTTGAAATGTGACAAATCTTCACTGAGGTGGTTTCAAATCCTCAGCAGTTGAAGCATCTTGGCTTATCTCAAATGCCAGAAATATTGTAACATTTGTCACTTCAATCCCAGCCAAGGGTCAAATACAGCATCACAAGTAGAAGCCAAAATAAATCGCAGAAGTCATTTTGCAGTTGACTTCACTTTATTCACATGATAGCTACAGGGGTTGACAATGACTTCCTCTAACACTTCTTTCTTCTGGCGGGTGGATGGAGAGTTTGGTTGCAGACAGTATGGGGAGAAGGGATATGTGGGAAAACAGATCGGGGGCTTGTTACAATTCTACGTCATCGTGAATCATTTAATTTTAACCTCGTGGCTTGTCTAACACATTTGCAGTAAGAGTTGAGGAATAGATGTAATGCTCACTGGCAGATACTTGGCAGCCCTTGTGGGCAGCATCTTTAGAGGACACACAATCGATCAGGACCTCAGACAGTGTGCATGTGGGTCAGAAGTGCGTTGGGGTGCCGAGAAAGGCATCCCATGACAGCAGCAAGCAGCTCGAGAGAGTTGCAGTCAATCCCAGGAGCGTGACATGGCTTCTCAGTACTGATAGGACCTCACGAGGAGCCACATAAGGATTACGGTGATCAGGACAATAGTGAAGTTGAGGAACAGCTCCCGGGTGGATATCCCCATTCTCCGAGTTGGCTTGGCGAGAACGGATGGTGGTCTTCAGAGGGCACACCAAAGACCTCCTGCTTGTCCTCACCTAATAGAAAGTAACAAAGAAAACACGGGGAGATTCGTGAGCATGCTGTCCTCACTGCGGAAGAGTGGCACCAACAAAATTTATACGTTGAAATCCTAACACGCTGTGTCTCAGTCAAACATATGACTGTATTTGGAGATAGGGTCTTTCAAGAGGTAATTAAGTTTAAACGAGGCCATTAAAATGCGCCCTAATCCACGATGACTGGTGTTCTTATAAGAGAAGTAGAGGAGGACACAGACATGTACAGAAGGAAGTCTTTGTGAAGGCAGCGAAGGCAGTCATCTACCAGCCAAGGAGGGAAGCCACAGAAGGAATCAACCCTGCAACCCCTTCATTTTAAATTTCTAGCCTCCAAACTATCTTTGGACTAGAGTCGCAACTCTTCCTGGGTCTCCAGCCTGCTGACCTCCCCTGTAGATTTTGGACTTGTCAG
>JAQQSY010008194.1:0-10024 GCA_028646535.1 Procyon lotor | reverse complement strand
AAGAAGTTCGGTCAAAATAGACCAAATGGAACCAAAGCCCACTTCTTACCAACTCTGACTCGATTCTCTTGCTTGCCTCCCCAAAAGTAAACACTGTTGTGCATTTGGTGTGCATTTCTCAGACTGGCTTTTCAATTCCCCCCAACTCTGTGTGTCTGTACACAATATTGCATCAATCAGGCATCAGTTGCACATAACGAATAGCCCTCTGGCTAGGAAATAAAGCTGGAAATAAATGTGTAAGGATATTAGGCTGTTCTCACTGGATCCAGGAAGCAACAACAGCCCAATCACATCCTGAGCTGCCCTGGTGGGGAAAACATGGCTCCCCTGCACGGGACAATCCCAGCTTGGGCTCTGCCCCCACCCAAACCCTCCAGAAACACTGTTCCAGAGCCTAGACCCATGTGCCACCCACCACCCCCACCGGCGGAGGCGTGATGCCGGCAGTGGGTGGTGACCCGACCGGCCAAACCCAAAGGCTGACTCCAAGCCCGACAGGATGCATCAGAAGGAAGAGCTGTGATTTCAGGGGGGTTACTTTTTATAAATTCCATTAAAAATAAAGAAAAGCAGATAAGAAGAACGTCTGTGATCCCTGATGGGCCAATTACAATAGCACAGTTGCTCATTCCATTGTGTGCCTCTGCTCTCAAACCAGAGGGAACAGGGGCACGTGAAATGCACCAGCTTCGTGCCTGATTTTCTAGAGCACGGCGCCCAGAGAGGGCGCACAACCAGAGTTCCTGGAGTTCCTGGGAGTTTTTGCATTTGTTGGACTTTTTCAAACACCCCAGCGACGCGCCCATGTCGAAGACTTGTGACTTGGGGCTCTTTCTTCTTCCAGATGGTCCAGGAGTCCAGATCCTTCTAGGAGCACGCGGACTTCCGAGGAAACCGACGTCTGCGTAGAACAAACACGAAATAATCTACCGTATCTGTGTTCATGGGCCTCCTCGGCCGGAGGAAACTTGATCTTTGGAATGGTTTCAGTCAATCGGACCCTGAAGATCTGGCCAGCCACCTACGACTTGTTAATTGGTGAATGCGCCTTTCCTAGATGTGAGAGGGAGGCAATTACAGGGAACGGCCATCGCGTGATGTACATTCTGGGAAATGGCAGAGACCCAGGCAAGTCTTCTGGGGGGAGGCATATTGCGACATGCTCAGGACTCAGCCAGATTACAGCCCCGGGACGCATTCAGGAAGAGATGTGGTCTGTCAGAAACTGCCATTTACGTTTGCAAAACGGCCTTCAGAAGCGTGGATAATGAAGGAGGGACCCCAGGCAAGCTCCACTAATTGGAGTGGGGTTTGCCTTCCTCGATAATAACGGTGCAGGAGGCACGAGGATCGGCCGCGTCCGTTTCCTCTCCTGGGTCCTGCTCTGCAAGGATCTGGGCTAGGAGAACTTCCACGGCCACACCTCTGCCCAGCAGAAGAGGGGCTCTGGGCTCAGAGGCACTGGGAGGAGGACGTGAAGGAGGTCGTTTGCGGAAATGACGCGGGCCAGAGTGGGGAAGGAGGAAATGGTACTTCTCCCCTGGAGAAGGAGCTGCCCCGGAGAGCCTCAGGCTGTCCCAGCCAGTATATCTGCCACTCCTGCCCCCCTCTTCCTGCGGAAACCGGCAGTCTGCAGCCTCAGGACACCCGCCCTTTCTGTTTTATTTTGACTGCGATGAAATACACGTAACGTAAAATTCACCATCTTCATCACTTTAAGTCTAGAGTCCCATTAAGAAATTCACACTGCGGGGTGCCTGGGAGGCTCAGTCGGTTGGGCGTCTGCCTTCGGCTCAGGTCAGGATCCCAGGGTCCTGAATTCGAGTCCTGCTTCGAGCTCCCTGATCGGCAGGGAGTCTGCGTCAGCCCCTCCCCATCCCTTGCTTGTGCTCTCTCTCACTCTCTCTCGCTCTGACAAATAAACAAATAAAATCTTTAAAAATTAAAAAAAAAAAAGAAAAGAGGGAAGGAAGGAAGGAAGGAAGGAAGGAAGGAAGGAAGGAAGGAAGGAAGGAAGGAAGGAAGGAGGAAAGAAAGAAGAAAGGAAAGAAAGAAAAGAGGAAAGAAGGAAATTCACACTGGTGTACAGCCGTCCCCACCACCCAGCTCTGGGACGCTTCATCTTCCCCAAACTGACCCTCGGTCTCCATGAAGCACGACTCCCCCTTTCTCCCTCCCCCTGCCCCCAGCACCTCCGATTTCACTTTCTGCCTCTACGGACCTGACTGTATTCTAGAGACCGCATCTAGGTGGAATCACCCAATATCTGTCTTTCGTGCCTGGCTCATTGCACTTAGCGTCGTGTCCTCAAGGTTTATTCGCACTGTGGCAGGTGTCAGAACGTCCTTCCTTCTTAAGGCTGAGGACCACTCCCCTGTAGGTCTAGACCATATTTCGTTTCTCCATTCATCTAGTGCTCTCTCTGTTCTGTGTTAACAAGTAAGTCCGATGGGAACAGAAAACAAAATGAGATCGTTGGATCACACACACACACACACACACGTGCGAGAAGCAACAGCGGCCTCGTTTTGTTTCTCTCGGACCAGCCTTGAGCAGACACAGAAGGGTCGATCCTCTACCCGGATCATTCACAAACACCTCTTCCATCTGCCTGCAGCTGATGCCAAAGGCAGCACCGGAGAAAAGTCCCTCTCTGTCCCGGACGTGCCTGGGACTCGGTAACACATTAAAGTGTGTGATCCGCTCAGCGGTGGCCCGGAGAAGCGCACCAGCACCTGTGACCGTGCCTGCGAAGCGGTCATTGATCGCATGTGAGGTCTGACGGCAGAAGTGAGGGAGAAAAGTCCTCATGGGAGCCGTGTGAGCATGGCAGCAAGGGCACAGTTCTCCCCGGAGACAGGGTCCCAAGAAAAGGCTGCTGAAGAAAGACAGAAGGAAAGGCAGTGTTGTGTTTGTCTCCGAGAAGTCAGGGCTGGGCTTGGCGCACATCCTAGAAGGCACTCCTCGTTTCTTACCCCAGGCCCTCATGTGCGCAGTCCCAGCAACTGAGCCACAAATAAATTTTCATCCGGAAAAAACTAAGAATCTCCGAGGAAATACGGCAACATGCTACAGGTGGTTTTTTTTTTTTTTAACTCACATTAAAATAAAACATAAAAATATGCAAAGTAATATATTCCGTTATCGGCTCAGACATATAATTTTCTTATCTACAAAATGGGAAGGGGTGGTGCATGAGGAATGCTTGGAATTCTGGGGACGCATTTTAGCGTTTCCGGCTGAGCTCCTGCCCCTGGGATGCCTTTCCTTTGCACCTCCACCGGCCCCGCCCCTGGAGGACTTCCTTGACCAGCCCACGCTCCTGTTTTATTCAACACGGCACTGATCATCACCTAATATCTTCTTGTATATTGGTTTATCGGCTTCCCTCCCTAGAATGTGGGCCCCTGAGCGCAAGACCCTTGCCAATCTTTACCGCTGGCCCCCTCAGCATAGTCAACACTCAAAACATATTGAACATATTCTAGCCATTTTCAAATAGGGCCAAGCGCCGGTGCACATGGGCGATTTTGCCCCGTGGCTTAGCCTGACAGCGTGTCCTGGGGCGAGCGGAGTGCGGAAAGGTCAGCAAAGTCAGCGGCAATGTCTTTGACTCCGAGACTGCACATCCTTCTTCGGATTCCGGGCTCCGACCCACCTGGGATTTCTTCAAACATCTCCTTAAAGTCAGCGCTGTGTTAGGCTTTCTCAGTAGAGGGCGCTGGAGGGACGCGGAGAAGGAGGATGCTTCTGGCTACTCCCAGCACCAAAGGGGTCTGGGTGGAGGGAGGACCTCCAGGGGTTGTTCCCGCAGAGATCCCGCAGCCTCTGCCTGGTGCCAACCTTCCTGCAGCCTCCTCCCGCACTGAAGGGCGCACTCCCCGCCACCTCCCCGCCACACGCCGCGACCTGTGCCTCCCGGGGGTGACCGCCGGCTGGCCCAGCAGCCCCACCGGCTCTGGCCTGGCAGAACCAGCAAACTTCCAGCTGCCCCCGTGGCCGAACCACAGCTTCTCCGGCAAGATCTGAACTCCTGAGCCCGTCCTTCCCTGGGTCTGAGTCTGTATTTCCTTAGGACTTATCGGAGTCAGCATTCTTTATATCAAATTTGCCCTGTTTCGCCCACCGTGTGGCTTCTGTCATTTCCCTGGACTCAGACTTCTGACCACCAAGGTCCTGCCCAAATGCCCTGCTCCGTGAATGCCATGAAGTTGTTCTCTGGGCTGAGCCGCTGACCCCACAGCCGCCCACGCGTCAGCCGGTGAGAAACCACAAGGTTTGATGAACAAGTAAGTGTCAATCAACTAAATTAATCAACTTCTCTCTCTAGCATCTGGTGGGAAATACAAAGAGCAGCCTATCTTAAAGACAGTCTAGTAATGATGGTCGCTAACCCCTACGGAGGAGGGACCCCGTCCCAGAATGCCCTCTAAGGACCTCGCTTGGTTTCACTAATTGAATCATCACAGCCACCCAGGGGTGTGGGTCACTAGTATCGACTCTATTCTACAGATGGTGGAACCGACCCACAGAGGTAATATAACTAAGTCCAGGTCAACAAAGGGTGTGTGGCAGGGTTTGGGTGTGGGTTCGAATCCAAGCTGTCTGGCTCGACAGCTTCATCGTTTACATAAAATTAAACTGTGCACCCATCAAACAAGAGTACACTTTTTCAATCTTTTTTTTTTTTTTTAGGTTTTATTTATTTGACAGAGAGAAACACAGCGAGAGAGGGAACACAAGCAGAGGGAATGGTAGCGGGAGGAGCAGGCTTCCTGCCGAGCAGGGAGCCCGATGCGGGGCTCGATCCCAGGACCCTGGGATCATGACCTGAGCCGAAGGCAGACACTTAATGACTGAGCCACCCAGGGGCCCCAAGAGGACACCTTTTCAAAAGATCACCTTCCATTAAATATGCCTGGGAAGCGCATTAGTTGAATGTGATTGCCTATGGAGAAGGAGCAAATGGAGTCGGGGGTCAAGACAGGAACACATCCATGAATAAAGAACAAAATAAGAGCAGGGGCTTTCGAACAGTACGTGCACAGCAGTGAGGCACGCGGCCATGACTGTGACCTACCCAACCGCGTGCACGTGTGTTGGCGCACAGCACACGCCTGAGGTTCAAGATGGCAGGGACTGATTTGGGCTCAGGTCATGATCTCAGCCCATGGTGGGCTCATACTGGGTGTGGAGCCTGCTTAGGATTCTCTGTCTCCCTCAGCCCTTCCCCCCACCCAACGCACCCCACTAGCACAAGAACACGCTCGCTCTAAAAAAAAAAAAAAAGACTCTAAATCTTTGAAAGCGCACATGTATTACCAAATCATGTTTTTACATTAAATTTAGGAATGAGCCCATCAGGTGTTCAAAGAAGCTGTTTCCCATTTGTCTTCCTGCCCCTCGGAGGGGACCCAATATTTAACACCAAATCAATGTAAGGAATTGATCTCCAAGGCTAACAAGAAATTTGCATAAATCAAGCAAAGATGATCATCTTCGAAATAGCTCTGTTTGCTTTTCACTTGAGTCGGAAATATGTCCTAGGACCTGGCCAGCACTGGGCTTCTGGAGCAAAGACTAAGTGCATGTGGGTCCCCGTGCGATGGCCTCACTAGAATCTTCAGCAAAGCGTTTACAAGCCAGGCACACAGGAACACTAACGTTCCTGTCCACTGTCAAAGCACACGACAAGCTTTCTGAAGTTTGTGCGACACCTACCGCAGCCACATGGGGACCTCCGGCCACACCCAGCACTGATTTCATCTGCGTGATTTCACAGGAAATACTCCCCCCACCCCTCTCTCCCTCTCCTATTTTCAGTTACATCAGAAAAGACCAACCTCCAATATACCAACAGGTCTTGCCCAGCTTTTCCAAGTGGCATTTTTGAATCGCATGGGCAATCGTCCACAGTCGCTGAACACCTGGCCTGATACCAGTCTCTCGGGATGAGAAGAAACACCAGCACCGGAGCCAAGGGACCAGCCTTGAGCATCCGTAAGCTGCTATTCAACACTTCACTTTAAAACGCGGGCGGCGCACACAGATGTGAGGGTATAATTCCCAGCATATGGCAAAAACCGGAGTGTGAGTCTGGACTTACTCGTCCTGGAACAGAGGGTTATTTATAATCACGCTGAGGCTGGGGAGTCGAGTCACTGTGGGCAAAGATAAATTTGTAGCCCAGGCACAGAGAGGACAAGGGGGCAGTGGCCAGTTATGGGAAGAGCCCACACCGCCCGCAGACCACGGGGCAGGGTTCGTGGAGGTGTGGCCTTGCAGAAAGGGACAGGCCCTCGCGGGGACCTGGGCAGGACCTGGCTCTCACCAACAACCACAGCTATTCCTGGCCGAGAGAGGTAAGCCTGGAAAGAGCCCCAAAGCCTCTTTTCTTGGATTCGCTCACTGCGTTGAGTATCTGAGCTCCTTACAGAGGAGTGGATACCCAGAGAGATATTTTGGAGAAGGCAGAGGCTGGTGGTATGAAGAAAATCACTCTATTCCTATGAGCAGAGCTGAGTTGTACTTCCAAGGAGGGAAAACTGAGAAGCACAATAGGTGAGGGGTTTATTGGCTCCGTGTTAAGGACTCGGGGATTAATGGAAGGACTCCATTCAGCAGTCCATCGGGCAAAGCTGGAGTAAAGCCCCAGGAGGCCTGTGGGCTTGGTTCTCTTGGGAGACGAAATTGCGTGGTGGTTTGGGTCTTGAGCTCCGGCGTCAGAAGGGCCCACGTCGAAGCCCGTCTCGGTGAGAGCTGATTCCAATCCCGTAAATGTATCTCTGACGTGTAATGTATCTGAAAATAGTTTCCATTCTCACTGACGTGCAGAATGGGGCTCCCCTCCCCAACAGTACCGTGTCTGGGGAAGGGCACCCCTCCTCCCGGACCCTGTGGCCCAACGTTGACATTCTGGACCCTTTCCTCCTCTTCACAGCTCTTCACCTCTTGGAGGGTCCTTGCTTTGTTCCCTAGCTAACTGGTCTGCAAACAGCTGAGAGGACTGAGAGCTGATTATCCCCAAAGCATTGGTAGATACAACCTCCATGTCCTCAGGACGTTCCCCGTAAGTCCATTGAACAAACATCTATACTGCACTGCATCCGTCTCCCATTGCTGCTGGAACAAATGACCATGACTTTGTGGACTAAAACAATGCGAATTTATTCTTGCAGTCCTGGGAGTCACAGGGCGGCATTCCTTCTGGAAGCTTCCAGGGGTGGGGGGAGGGGTGCGGAATCTGTTTTCCTGCCTTTTCTGGGGATCGATTGGTGCCCACATTCCTTGGCTTGTGGTCCCTTCCTCCCTCCTCAGGGTACCGCATGCCAACCTCTGCTTCCCTCATCACATCTGTGTCTGCGCTGGCCTTCCTGCCTCCCTCTTGTAAGGCCCTTGGGATGACATTGACACACCCAAACAGTTCAGGGTCATTGCCCGTCTTGAGAGCCTTAATCTAATCCCATCGGCAAAGTCCCCTCTGCCATCAGAGGTAACATATTCACGGCTTTGGGAGACTAGCCTGTGGGCATCTGTGGATGGGACTGTTATTCACCCTCACGCAGGGGTCAGTGGGGGGCAGGTGCTCGGTAAGGGCTGGGGGTGTACAGATTTGAAATCCCTGTCGCCGTCTCCTGAGCAATTCTGTCAACATGCAGAGGGGTCAGAGAGAGTAAGTGGGACCAGACGAGCCCTCCCACCAGAAACAACTACAGGACTAGACAAAGTAGAGGAGGCAGCAGTTGGCAGAGAGGACAGCAGACTCAGCAGGACTGAGATCTCTGAGAGGGAAATGAGGCGAGCCCTATGACTGCCCCAGTTTTCCACCTGAAGGCACCATCCAGATAGCGGTCCAGGGAAGGCCAGCCCAAGCAGGGTGCGGTCATCTCGCGGGGCAATCTGGCTCCTAAGACAAGAGGAATGCGTGGCACAGAGCAAGAAGCAGGAGGGAACTTCATGGAAGGGGCTCCAGAAATCTGCAGAGGGATCCCCTTGAGGCTGGCTGAATGCTGAGCTGCGGGGGTCCCAAGGCCAGGATGCTGGGAGCCAAACAGAGATTCCAGAACCTGCGGAAAGGGGGGGGGGCAGGTGTTCCAAGTTGCCAGAATTCATAAGTCTCCGGGAACACCCTAGGAACTCAGTTGACGTCTCGGAAACAGCATGTCTCAGAAGCTGCGGATCTCTAGTCCTGGAGTAAAAGCTGCTCTATACCCACCCAGACGAGGCTTAAGGACAAGCCTTGACAGCATCTTGCTGAACTACAAGTAAATTAGCCACTTGTCAGAACAAAACTCAGCACTCTTTATGGAAGATGAGACAGTCCGAGCACTTGATAAGCTAGGATCCTGATGCTCAGCACAAAATGTAAATATTACTAGGCGTGCAAATGGCAGGATAATGTGAACTATTACCTGGGGGAGGGGGAGAAAGTCCATTGGGAAAAGACCCAGACATCCCAGAATTACAGAATTAGCCCACAACATCTCTAAACCAACTGTTATAATTATGGTCACAGACTTAAAGCAAAAACATGAGCATAATGATGGAACATATGAGAGATCTCAGTAGAGAAGTGGAAACTATAAAAAAAAAAACAACAGTGGAAATTTTAGAACAGAAAAATGCAGTGTGTAAGAGAAAATACTCACTGGCTGAGTCTAGCTGAGAAAACTGAAGCCCCAGGAGCCTGCGGGACAAAATAAAGTGGTCTAATAAACAAATAATTGGAGTCTCAAAGGAAGAGAAAAGAGATACTAGAGCACAAAAAATTTTTGAAGAAATAATGGCCAAATCCTCAGCCATGAAAAGGAGTAAAATCTTGCCATTTGCACCAACATGGGTGGACATAGAGGGTGTTGTGCCAAGGGAGGTAAGTCAGACAGAGACTTAAACCAAGATCTCATTCATATGTGGGATTTAAGCAATGAAGGAACAAATTAAAAAGAGAGAGAGAAACCAAAAACAGACTCCGAGGGGCACCTGGCTGGCTCAGCCAGTAGTGAGCAACTCTTGATCTTGGGGTTATAAGTTCGAGGCCCACATGAGGTAGAGATTACTTAAAAATAACATCTTTTAAAGAAAAACAGACTCTTAACTCCAGAGAACACACTGATGGTCACCGGAGGGGAGGTGGACGGGGGATGGGGGAAGAGGATATGGGGACGAAGAAGCCCACCTGCTGTGATGAGCACCATCTGTTGCACGGAAGTGACGATCACTGTATCGCACACCTGAAACTAACATGACACTGTGTGTTAATTATACCTCAGTAAGAAGGAAAGGAGAAAGAAAAGAAATAACGGCCAAAATATTTCCAGATTGCATGAAAAACAGAAATTCACAAGCCCTCAGAGAGAAAAAACACAAAGGTACGTGATATCAAATTGCTGAGAACTAGTGATAAATAAGTCATCTTAAACACAGCCAGCGGGGGGCCCCTGGGTGGCTCAGTCAGTTGAGTATCCGACTCTTGATTTTTGGCTCAGGTCATGATCTCGGGGTCCTGGGATCTGACTGAGCCCTGCTTTGGGCTCCAAGCACAGTGGGAAGTCTGCTAAAGCTTCTCACTCTTCCCTCCATCCCTCCTCACACAAGCACATGCATGCTCTAAATAAATAAATAGTCTCTTTTTTTTTAAGATTTTATCCATTTGGGAGAGAGAGTGAGAGAGAACATGAGAGGGGAGAAGCAGACTCCCCGTGGAGCCCGATGGGGGACTCGATTTCGGGACTCCCGGATCATCACCAGAGCCGAAGGCAGTTGCCTAACCAACTGAGCCACCCAGGCACCCAATAAAGTGTTTAAAAAGAAAGAAAAGCAGCCAGAGAAGAAGAGACACTTCATATACAGGGGAGCAATGATAAGATGTATGAACACTCTTTCTTTCTCATCACAAATAAAGGAGGCCTTATGTTAATTGAACACCATCTTTTTTTTTCTTTTTTTTCCCCAAATACGTTTATTTTATTTTTTCAGTGTTACAAGATTCATTGTTCGTGCGTCACACCCAGTGCTCCATGCA
>JAQQSY010008193.1:0-10025 GCA_028646535.1 Procyon lotor | reverse complement strand
TACAGAATGCTTATGTTCTGTAGCACAGCAAATTATTCCTAAGAGCCTACTCCCAAGTTTCTAATAAAAAAACACAGACAATATGAAAATATATCTTTAGCTCTAGCCCATGTTCATTATACATATCCAGTCATTCCTCCCTAGTATCAGAACCCCCCAGGAACAAATGTGGCAGTGGCCACACCAGCTGGGGTGCAGGCCCTTGAGCGGTCCTGACCGTTCTCCAGAGGCCCCTGCTGCTGTTGCTGCCTTTGTGGCTGCTCAAGGAGGTGACCCAGGACCTGGGCCCTTTTCTAGATCCCTGCTCTTTGGAAACAAGACTCTGCTCCTCGCTGCACAATTTGGAGACTGACCAAGATGTTTAGGCCCAAGGTCTCACTTTCTCAGTTCCGGAAGCAATTCACGTCTCATTAATTTTTCTAACACTCCTTGACTAAAAGAAATGGCTAACAGTTTTTTTCACTAAGCATTTAGGTCCACTAGCTTATGAGTATTTATGTCCTAAAAACTTAGTAGCTGTTTTAGAAAAGAATCCAATGAACTGAAAGAAACAGAATAGTTTTTACCTCATCCTTCAGCACCATCACTGACTAAGGGGATGCATGCTTCTCTCGGGCACTGCAGCCATTCTCAGACCTTGGGATCAGATTAGATACCATACCTAATTTTGTGTAGCAGTTGCTTTTTATCACAGTAACTGCTGAAAATGTGGTTTCCCAGAGATGTGATATCATCAAAAGGAGTGTGGCTCAATCTAATGTTGAAAGTATGAACTACCTTGAGCTAGTGGTTTGCACGATGGCCAACAGAGCCTAGCACACTTCACTTGAAAATTTATAATATTCCAAAGCACACCTGTGGATTCCCTTTGGTGCCTTGGGGTACCTTGGTACCCAGTATGGAAACCACTGACTTAGGTAAAAGATTCCTTCTGGGATGTTTTGTAATCCTTCTTGAGCCTTTCAGTCACTCAAATATATGTCATGAAGGCAGGTTGGGGGTTAAATGACCATAAGAGGAAAGATGATAATTTCACCATACACAAACAGGAGGCAGGGGTGATGTTTTGGCCTAATTGACAAAAGATGAACATGGCTTCTTTCATTTATGATACCTTTCAGGTAGAGAGGCCTGATTTTTACCTCTTGGACAGTATTGCATTATACCCTGCTTACCGATGAATAAAAGAACTATTTAATACACCATTTATTTGATAAGATTTCCTTACATAACCTTTCTGGTTTGGTTTGCATATTATTCTCCCCATAAGCTGCTTATTTTCTATGGATTAATGATTTGATTGTAAAATATTTTGGCATTATTCACTTTGGGCTTTGGATGCTATAAATCTCCTCCAAACCAATGTTGTTATAAGGTCTGTATCTTTGCATACTAAGATACAATAGCTATGCAAATTAACTAGCTCCTGGTAGAAATTAGATCTAGTTGACATAATAATTTTAATTTTATGTATTTGAGCTTCAGCTATGAAAAGACTTTCCTGATAAAAATGCTATTTTGCAAATCAAGGTAGCTTTAGAAAGATAACAAGAAGCTCCCTGCTCTGCCCAGTCTGAGGATTTTGGTGGACAGCTTTCCCATCAAACACATATACCACTGGCTTACCCAGCCTATTCCAAATGAATAGAAATCAGAGAGCATGTCACCCTAGACAATCCTGAAAAGGACAGAATAGCATGGGGTCCCCCAAAAGCCCCAAAATGAATATAGCAGATCTCTGGTCCTGTCTCCAGCTCAGCTCTCATAAGCTCTGTGACCTGCACTAGGTTTGTCCCATGACATGGAAGTTAGTCAGCATTCCCGGGACCACTCAGTCATGGTGTCAACCAGAATTTCCGAACACCCTTTAACTACCAGGCATGAATCAGATTTGAATTCAGTCCTTGTTTAACAAGTCAGAAAACTGGGGCTCAGGGACGTGAAGGGATCATCGTAGGTCATCTGAGCAAGTGCAGCTAGGATGGAGGTTCCCTGCCCACCTGCCTGGAATTCATGCTACGCACAGAGTGGCTGAAGCCATTTCTTTCAGCTCTACCAACCCATGATTCTTGTGATCAGAGAAAGAGAGGATTTATAATACTGAATAAACCTCAAAAGAAAATAGAAATGTCAAAAATCCAGTTATCTTGCTAAATATCTGGACTCCTAGATCCAGAATAAGAGCCTCACAAGGGGAGGGATTTTCATCTCTTGTTCATTTCTGTATTTCCAAATCCTAGAATACTGTCTAGTGCCTAGGAGACACGCAGTAAATTTTTGACTGAGTGCACTGGCATACTGTAAGAAAGGGTAATGACTGTGGGTAGTATCTATACTTAGTAATCAACATTCTGGAAGGAAATGAGTTACCAGATTTTTTAAAGACCGCTTACATGAACTTTATTTCATGTTCTTCAGAATCAAATAATAATCTATAGAAATAACAGTAATGTCTGTGGTAAGTTCTCACTGGCTAGGATCTATTGAGCGTAGTATTATAGTAACATCCTTGTTATCCAATGGAGTTATCCTGCTTATTGCTTTTTGTTGTTGTTGCCTATTTGAAATGCTAGTCTCATAGGACAAGTATGAAACAAATCAGAGCCGGAAGGCTACCGCTTCTGTTGAGGGTTTCAAATCTGGACTCCCAAGAGGGGAGACACAGAGAAGAAAGCCATGCCCCCGGATAACTGTGGCATTATGTGACCCTAGGTTGGACAGTATCTCCCTTCTAAGGATCTCTCCTGCAATACAGGGGTATTAATGTACTTGCCACTGGCTCCTAGAACGGCAGCATATGGGGCTTCTACAGTATCATCTTTTTGGAAAAATCTGAAGTATTGCTGAGAATGTGACTCCATTTGGCAACTTTATCCTAAGAAATTCAGTAATGTGTGCACTCATTTTCATCCACAACTTGGTTGTTTTTTATCACTTACGTTTGTTCATACTGGGTCCAAGTCAGACAAGTGTTGAGTTGTTGAGAGTAGCATGCTAGTTGGGGAGAAGCAGGAAACAGGACCCTCCTCACCTGGTTCTAACTTAATCAGCTCAGCTGGGGACACTGAGTGGAAGGCACTGGTGGGGTATGCCACAGACACGGCCAGAAGTCCGCAGCACCAAAGAGTCCTGTGAGCTGAGGGAAAGTTGGAAAGAAGCAGGAAGTGGATGAAAGTTCACCAGAAAAGTTCATGGAGAGTACAGAACGCTAGGGAACACCAACATGTAAGTGATGGGAAGGGGGCTGTGCAGGATCAGCCAGAGAAGTAGGGAAAGCTCTAAGAGCTCATTGTCACTTTAAATAAGCCAAGGGAAGTTAGAGTTTAAAGGACAGCGGTCAAAGCATCAAATGACGGAGAGAAGGCAGGCCATGGCGATATCCATAATCTGGCTCCCAAGCACTAAAAATAATAATTAAGGTGCCATGAATCAAACTGCAGTGAGATGAGCAATAACACGAAGCCTGAAACCCACAAAAACAACTTCAGGGCAAGAAGTGTTAGGTGACGAAAACAACACAACCCTCACGCAGTCAGAGAATCCACACCCAGGGGCAATCCTCATTCCAGCTTTAGGTCCGGATTCCCATTAGGACAATGGTCCAAGGCTGCAGGTAAGTGCTTTATCTCCCTTGACTGTAAAAAATTATCATAAAAGTCAAATGCTATTAATTCAATCCTTTTCTCCCCCTCTATCAAGACCTCTATTCCTTGACATGGATCCCACATGCTTGGGACTAAGTTGGTTATTCACGTGTTTTATAAAGGTAGAAAAACACATTTCATGATACAATTAGCCCTGGCTGCAAATCTTTATTATATATGAGATTTGGGTTCTTCTATCAATTTTGGGACATTCTTCCAATATATACCTTTCCTGTTTCTTACAACCAAGAATCCTAAATAATATCCAACATTTTTAAGTTGTCAAGAAATAGAATTTTAAATATTATCATTATATTCTAAAAGAATATTTTAAATATTAACACATAAGGAAAAAAAACCAGAGCCTCAGAGTAAAGATTATTCCTTCAGAATGAGCATTAGTTCTTTGAAAGACATCACCTTACTGTTCTCATTTTTCCGCAGATGACTGACACATTCACCAGAGACTAGATTCCAATCCAAGAATTGACACTTCATAACCACAAAGTGTATTTAAAGTCTAACTTGTAGTAAGTCTCATTTGTTTGTTGAGTTGAAAATATGCAACTCCTTATTCAAAGACTTAAGGGTAAATATTAATATTTCTAATTGCCACATATTTTCAAAGAGCTTTAGAAAAAAATTTTAATGTCGCAACTTGGATTAGATGGTTTCCTAATAGTAAAGATGAATTTAGTGTTTTCTGATGACCCTAACCATAGAATCCTGTCTATAATGATAAAAAATCTAAGTAACAGGGCACCTGGATTGGCTCAGTCTGTTAAAAATCCGAGTCAATTTAGGCTCAGGTCTCAGAGTCAATGAGATCAAGCCCCAAGTAGGGCAAGATTCTCTCTCCCTCTGACCCTCCCCTCTACCTCCACCACCCACCACCCCAAATCCCCTCCTCGTGTGGGCTTTCTCTCAAAAAAAAAAAGAAAAGAAAGATCTAAGTAACAACTGAGCTAGAAGTTTCCACAAGGTTATAATTCTTTCCTGTGGCCACCTCCACCTCTAATTTTCTTTTTTTTAATTTTATTTATTTATTTGACACAGAGAGAGAGAGATCACAAGTAGGCAGAGAGGCAGGTAGAGAGAGAAGGGGAAGCAGGCTCCCTGCTGAGCAGAGAGCCCGATGCAGGGCTCAATCCCAGGACCCTGAGATCATGACCTGAGCTGAAGGCAGAGGCTTTAACCCACTGAGCCACCCAGGCGCCCCAGCCACCTCTAATTTTGCCTTCTCTCTCTACAAACATGTCCCTAGGCTGACAGGATTCGAGTTTCATTTTAAATTCTTCAGGAAAGATATTACACACTGGGTCAGAACCTTTGAGTAAAAAGAGAGCTGCTTCCTGGGTGTCAGGTGAACATCTTGAAATTGTGCTCTTTCAAGCACCACTGTTATTTAGTTTTAGAGTCACGAGTTTCCACATAAAACGTCCATTAGTGTGATGAAAAAAAAAAAAAAGACTGAAGTAGCTGGCTCCTTATGAGCAATCAAATGAAAGCCTGGAGTCTGTCATGCCCTCTGCTTGTGGCAGAACAAACATTTCTGCCCTTAACCATACAAATAAGTTTTAAGTGTCATACAAGTATTTCTAATGAGCAGTAAGATCCTATTATCTTTACTGAAGAAAAACAGGTGAGAAAGTGAGTAATTTTGAATCAGATTTTAACTGCAAATGTAGGCAAAGATAAGAAAAGGAATAACAAGGTCTGGAAGTAAATCCCAAAGATCTTATCAATGTAAATCTAGTTTGTTTTTATCACATAATACATGTTTAAATAAAAAATGATTTAAAGATCTGAGCAAATGAAAAGTAAAGCGTAAGGAAGGAAAAGTCCCTAAATCAAAGAAATTCAATTTTTTTAAAGGATTAATTATCTTTTTAAAAACTGAGGTCTTTGACTTTTTGTTATTTTTAATTTGGTAAGACACATATAACATAAAAGTCACCATCTCGATGATTTTTAAGATTTTTAATTTATTCAAGAGAGAGAGAAACAGAGAGAGAGAGCACGAGGAGGAGCAAAGGGAGAGGGACAAGCAGGCTCTATGCTGACCACAGATCCCGCTGCAGGGGCCCCAGTCCCAGGACCCCAAGATCATGACCTGAGCTGAAACCAAGAGTCTGACACTTAACCGACTAAGCCATCCAGGTGCCCCTGACATCTCAATGATTTTTAAGTATATAGTTTAGAAGTATTCAATACATTCATGGTGTTGTTCGACAAAACCTCACAAGTTTTCATCTCGCAAAATAGAAACTCTACCAACAAGGCAACACTGTGTTCTCCCCTCCCCCCTGCCCCTTGCCACCACCATTCCACTTTCTGTCCTTATGAACCTGAAGACTCCAGATACCTCATGCAACGTGAGTCCTACAATATTCTGTCTTTTTTTGTACCTGGCTTATTTCACGTCACATCCTGTCCTCATGGTTCATCCATGTTATAGTGCGTGGCAGAACTTCCTTCCTTTTTAAGGTAGAATGCTATTCCACGGTATGTATAGTTCACATTCTGTTTATCCATTTATCTGTGGATGGCCAAGTGGGTTGCAGCCAACCTTCTTTTGTTGTTGTTTTGTTTGTTTTGTTTTTTGGTTTTCATTTTTTGCTTTTTTGGGGGGGGGATAAATGACTTTATTTCTCTGCAAATCAATGCCACAAAAAGAAAGGGTATATATTATTGGAGAATAAAGAAGATTTAAGAAAATGTGATAGTTTGCAGCCAACCTTCTTTGACTTAAGTTTCAAATGAAACTAAGTAGGCACTGGTGCTGGAGTCAGAACACCTGGGTTCAAATCTCTCCCCTCCCACCTCCATGGTAGCTCCGAAAATATGCAAGCTAAGACAGAAGAAGGTAAAGGAAAGGTAGGTATACTACAAAGCACTCAGCAAATCAAAATACTGGCATTATGGGGCACCTGGGTGGCTCAGTCATTAAGCATCTGCCTTCGGCTCAGGTCATGATCCCAGGGTCCTGGGATTGAGCCCCTAAGCGGGCTCTCCCCCTGCTTGTGTTCCCTCTCTCACTGTATCTGTCTTTGTCAAATAAATAAATAAAATCTTAAAAATAAATAAAATACTGACATTACTAGGTTCTGATGAGGGTTTTCACACTCAGAAAGTCATCCAAACATTTGTCTGTGGCTACAAATAAGGACAAACACAGGCTAGGTGCTAAAACTGCAGAGACGGAGCCTCCTATGAGGACAATGCTGGCCATGGGACAGCTGTCTAACTGGTACACAGCTGTAAACAGTGGGGGAAATCAGGTGATAGGGAGGCACAACGGCCCAGCTCCTCAGTCGCTGGGGCTCAGGAAAGGCTTTCCAGAGCGGACTCCTAGCCAGGAAGGGGGTCCGGGACAGCAGAACCATATGCAGATGTGAGAGGCTGAAGCACAAGCTTGGGAGAGAGAAACTAACTCGATGGAAAGGGAATCTCAACAAGCAGAGAGCCCCAAAAGAGAACAGGAAATACAAAACACAAGGCCTAATTAAGTGTCAATCAACAGAAAGAAATGAAAACCCACTAGAAGGCATGCATCGCTGGGTACCCATTCTGGTGCCGGTGTGAGTCTCCCAGCCCTGGCTTGCCTGGAATAGCTTCATCTGCTGAAAACAAATTGTGGCTCAGGAGTATAAATTAAAATCGCAGCAGCAAAAGCTGACACTCATTAAAAGCTTACAGACTTTGTGTCACACTTCATGCCATTAAATGGAAATATTTTCAAAGTTGAAAACATATCCAAAAATTCATAAAACACAACCTGCTCCACTTCAGTCTCTGGTTTTTCAAACATGAGCAACATGCTAAATTCCTATATTATAGCTTCATATTAGTATTTACTTATCACGCCCACTTCATCCCAAAAAGGACTGAATCAGCTACCATTTTATGTTATCTGGTCGTCACATTTCAAGAGCTCCCAGAGCTGTAAAGGACCTACAGGGTTATTGGTCTACAAAGAGAGTTTCTATGCCCCAGACACTCTCCAAGGAACGGACTAGACCACCAAAATGAGGACTGAAGGCCTGTGCCCAGTCAAAGGAGAGTCCAAGAGACCCTGGGACATAGAGTCATGACCGTGCAGGAGCATCAGGCAGGGCCTAGGGGACATCCTTTCTTCACTTTTCCACGTATTGACTGGCCCTTCTACTCCTGTCGTCAGGGCCTCCCAGGAGCTGTTTCTGAATGCTGGTGATGCTCATCATAGGAACTGGTGCTGAAGGGTGAGAAAAGTTCCCCAGGAGAACAGCAAGAAAGAAAATATGGCAGGCAGAAAGAGGAGTGTGAAGATCACCACAGCTTCCAGCATGCACAGTGAGGGGGGAGGGGCAGAAGGTAGAGATGGAGCCGGTGCGACCCGGAGCACACCTTTCCCTCCTCAGGGTGTGTGGAAATGTGACACACTTCTGGGTAGGAAGAGACAGGAAACATATCAACAGGGTACGGAGTAGGGGGTGACAACATGGTGGGCAGCAGCAGATGGGGAAGGAACAGTATGGGGCCATAGGCTCTGTGAAGGATGTGTCTGCGACACCAGGACATCCTATTGTAAATCTTTTATGGCCAGATATTATTAAATATTTGAATCAAATAGTGAACTATCCTTGCTTGGACTCCATGCTCACTGGGCATTGGTTTGGCATGTCTGCCAACCAGAGGGAGAACACAACCCAGTCACTCTTTTCCCAAATCACATGTTTAATTCTTGCAAGTCTGGGGAAGGTCTACTGCTGAAGGATACTCAAGTCTCTCAGTCTATAAAGGCCTCAATCTGTGAAGGGAAGTTCCTGGAAGGCTGGCTTTCCCAAGCTGGTACTGCCCAGGTACAGCCTTGGCTCCTTAGCAACTTGCCCTCTCTCTGCCCAGGGATCCACAGCACTGTGACCACCACTAAAACCCAGCTTGGGTGGCAGCTCTGCCCATTGGCCGCCCAAGCCTTCCATGTCTTGCTATTCTAAGAGCCTTGGACTATAACTCAAATATCGTATAACTTTGCATTTGCCCAGCTAGACCTTACTCAGCTTTCTAACCACTTCTCTATTTTGTAAAGCTGAGTTGGCTCTTTTCTACTATTATCTCAAGATTTTAATAATTGGGGTCTACATGATCTTCTACTGACACTGTTCTCTTCTACATCATCCAAGTCATCCCCAAAACATGAAACATCCCGAGACAAAAGATCAGAATAATTTCGTATATCCCTCAAGTTGACCCTGAATTGCTTAGACCTGATAGCCACCTGACTTTCTACTCAGAAGAGAATTGGTGAAGAATTATTCTTTTATTTGTTTGTATTATTAGCTTTTGGCAAAGGTCATTTTTATTTTTCTATTGACAGTAACTTAGTTACCATCCCATTTACACTCTGCACAGTCTATTGTTTTAATGGAAAGCAGTTCATTAATGTAAAATCAACTCAGATGCTTTGACTTTCGTTCTTTCATTTTAATCAGTGTGACAAAAGTAAAAACAAAACAAAACAAATCCCGAACAAAAGCTCTACAGAAACTTGTTAAATGAAGAGGAAAGGTGAGAGGAGCTTCTTGAAGACATGTATCTGCTAAGCCCAGCTTACCTATTTTCACTTTTATGTCTGTTGAGCCATTTCTAAAGAAAACTAGAAAAAGTTTGCTCTGCTGAAGACAGAAGCCATGTATATAACTTCAGATTTCATACTGTTGCATTTCAACATTAATGATATCTGTAAGGTTCTTGCTTTTTTTAAAGTTTAGTCTTGCCAAATGTAATGAAATATCTTATCACAGAGAAACTCAAAATTACTGGTTATAAGAACAGAACTAAAACAACGTTCCAGAGCTTTATGTTTGTCCCCAGACAAAAACCAACCATATAATCCATTGGGGTACTATTCCCCAAGATTCTAGAAAGTATACCCTTAAGATATAAGTTAGAAAGGAAGATGATTCTTCAATTTCAATTTCTTAAAACTATTTTACTTAAAGAAATATTTTGTAGCACGGTCAAAATTAAGGTGCCCATTTGATTATGGGCTAAATATTTGAGAAAGCTGAATAGTCTGTCACAACTTCCTAAAGGAGAACAAATGTTCCTATTCAAGTGAATATTTTTTAAGAAGAATTAAGTAATTCTTCTAACTACATTATTGGCTTAAGTCACTTGCCACTGTGAGAAGAAATAAATTCTAAAGAAGTTGCTCACATTAAATGTAGATTATAAGCTTTACAAAGTGGGAAAAAAAAGATTCAAGGCAGTCAAATAATTGAATTACTTCGAAAAAGCATTCATACCTTAAAATAATAATTTGTTGTTAACCAAACTATTTAAAGTAAAACGAAATCTAACGCATTTCAAACATAGCCAGAATACTGAATACAACTCAGA
>JAQQSY010008192.1:0-10025 GCA_028646535.1 Procyon lotor | reverse complement strand
TTTATTTGACAGCGAGAAACACAGCGAGAGAGGAGACACAAGCAGAGGGAATGGTAGCGGGAGAAGCAGGCTTCCTGCAGAGCAGAGAGCCCGATGCGGGGCTCGATCCCAGACCCCTGGGATCTGACCTGGGCTGAAGGCAGCCGCTTAACGACTGAGCCACCCAGGTGCCCCTAAATAAATAAAATCTTAAAGAAAAAAAAGTTTATACATTATGCTATGTTCCCCACAAGAATGGCTACCATTTCTTCAATTAAATCACTATTACAATAACAGTGACTGTATTCCTTATGCTCTGCATTTTCTTCCAGTGACTTAGTCATTCCATAACTGGACGCCTGTACCTCCCGTGCCCCTTTACCCATTTTGCCCAATCCCCCACCTTCTGCCTCTCTGACAACCATCAATTTGTTCTCCGTATTTATAGTGTTGATTCTGCTTTTTTTTTTTTTTTTTTAAAGATTTTATTTATTTGACAGCGAGAAACACAGCGAGAGAGGGGACACAAGCAGAGGGAATGGTAGCAGGAGAAGCAGGCTTCTTGCGGAGCAGGGAGCCCGATGCAGGGCTCGATCCCAGGACCCTGGGATCATGACCTGAGCTGAAGGCAGACGCTTAACGACTGAGCCACCCAGGCGCCCCCTGATTCTGCTTTTTTTTATACACTTTTTTTTAGATTCCATTTATGTGTGGAATCATATGGTATTTGTCTCCCAGTCTGATTTATTTCACTTAAGCTGATACTTTCTAGACCCGTTGTTTTGTCTCAAATGGCACGATATCATATTCTCTGGTTGTGTAATATTCCGCAGTGTATATACTGCATTTTCTTTATCCATTCATCTACTGATGGATATTTAGGTTACTTTCATGTCTTGGTTATTGTGAATAATGCTATGGTAAATATAGGGGTACATATTTTTTCAAGTTAGTGTTTTTGCACTCCCTGGGTAAATACCAAATAGTGGAATTATTGGATCATATAGTATTTCTATTTTTAATTTTCTGAGGAATCTCTGTATTGTTTTCCACAGTGGCTATACTAATTTACATTTCCACCAACAGTGCAGGAAGGTTTGCATTTTCGCCACATCCTGGCCAACATTTGTTGTTTTTTGTCTTTTATTTTAGTCATTCTGACAGATGTGAGTGATAGCTCATTGTGGTTATGATTTGTATTTCTCTGATCTTTAGTCATGTTGAGCTGCATCTTTTCATGTGTCTATTGGCCATCTGTATGTCTTCTTTGGAAAAATGTCTATTCAGGTCGTCTGCCCATTTCTTTTTCTTTTTTTTTTAATAAAGATATTTACTTATTTGTTTATTAGAGAGAGAGGGAACACAAGCAGGAGTGGGAGAGGGAGAAGCAGGCTCCCTGAGGAGCAGGGAGCCTATGCCGGGCTTGATCCCAGGACCCTGGGATCATGACCTGAGCGGAAGGCAGACAATGACTGAGCCACCCAGGCACCTTCATCTGCCCATTTCTTAATCAGACTGTTTTTTTGTTGTTGTTGCTGTTGTTGTTTTTTTGGCGTTAAGTTCTTTATATATTTTTAAAATTAACCCCTTAGAAAATAAATGATTTGCGTATATCTTCTCCCATTCAGTAGCTTGTCTTTTTTCATTTTGTTGATGGTTTTCTTTGCTATGCAAAAAGTTTTTATTTTGATGTAGTCCCAATAGTTTATTTTTGCTTTTGTTTTCCTTGCCTGAGGGGACATATCTAGAAAAATTTTGCTATTGCCACAGAGAAATTACTCCCTATCTTCTCTAGTAAGATTTTTATGGTTTCAGGTCTCCTGTTTAATTCCTTAATCCATTTTGAATTTAGTTTTATATATGGTATTAGAAAGTAGTCCAATTTCATTCTTCTGCAAGTGGCTGTTCAGTTTTCCCAGCACCATTATTGAAAAGACTGTCTTTTCCTCATTGTATGTTCTTGCTTCCTTTATCATAGATTAATTGGCCATATAATTGTGGGTTTATTTCTGGGGTCTCTTTTCTGTTCCATAATCCATTTGTCTATTTTTGTGCCAGTACCATATTGTTTTGATCTCTACAGCTTTGTAGTATATCTTGAAATATATAATAGTGATAGTTCCAGGTTCATTCTTCATTTTCAGGATTGCTTTGGCTATTTGGGATCTTCTATGGTTCCATAAATATTTTATTTTATTTTTATTTATTTATTTATTTATTTTTTATTTAATTTTATTTTAAAATTTTTTTTATCTATTTGAGAAAAACAGTGAGTGTATGAGAGAGTACAAGCTGAAATGGAGAAACAGACTCCCTGCTGAGCAGGGAGCCTGACACAGGAAGGGCTTAATCCTAAGACTCTGGGATCATGACCGGAGTAGAAGGCAGATGCTTAACTAACTGAGCCACCTAGGCATGCACGCCCCCCATACAAATAGTAGTATTGATTTTTGTAATTTAGGGAAAATGCTATTGGTATTTTGGTAGGGATTGCTTTGAAACTGTAAATTGCTTTGGGTAATATGGACATTTTGACAATGTACTTTTATTTATTTATTTATTTATTTATTTAAAAGATTTTTATTTATTTATTTGACAGAGAGAGAGAGATTACAAGTAGGCAGAGAGAAGGGGAAGCAGGCTCCCTGCTGAGCAGAGAGCCCAATGCGGGGCTCCATCCCAGGACCCTGAGATTATGACCTCAGCCGAAGGCAGAGGCTTTAACCCACTGAGCCACCCAGGCACTCTGGCAATATACTTTTAATACATGAACATGGAATGTCTTTTTGTTTTTGTCATCTTCAATATCTTTCATAAGTGTTTAATGATTTTCAGTGTACAGGTCTTTCACCTCTTTGGTCAAGTTTATTCCTAGGTATTTTATTCTTTTTGGTGCATTTGTAAATGGTGTTGTTTTTAAAATTTCTTTCTGTGACTTTGTTATTAGTATATAGAAATGCTGCTGATTTCTGTGTATTAAGTTTATATACTGCCGCTTTACTGAAGTCATTTATTCTAGTACATTTTTTGGTTGAGTCTTCAGTATTTTATGTGTATAGTATCATGCTGTCTGCAAATAGTGACATTTTAACTTCCCTACCAATATGGATACATCTCATTTCTTTTTCTTGTCTGATTCCTGTGGAGAGGACTTTCACTACTATGTTGAACAAAAGTGGTGAGTGTGGGGGTGCCTGAGTGGCTCAGTTGGTTAAGCATCCAACTCTTGGTTTGGGCTCAGGTCTTGATCTCAAGGTCATGAGATTGAACCTTGTGTCAGGCTCCACACTGAGTGCAGAGCCTCCTTGAGATTCTCTGTCCCTCTCCATCTGCCCCTCCAGCTCGTGCTTCTTCTCTCTCTCTCAAATTAATTTAATTTTTAAAAAGGTGGTGAGAATGCACATCCTTGTCTTGTTACTGGCCTTAGAGGGAAAGCTCTCAGTTTTCACCATTGAGTGTGATGTTAACTGTGGGTTTTTCGTATAAGGCCTTTATTATGTTGAGATATATTCCCTCTAACCCCATTTCATTGTGGGTTTTTATTGTGAATGAATGTTGAATCTTGTCAAATGCTTTTTTTTTGCTTCTGTTGGTATGATTGTATCATTTTTGTCCTTTGTTTTGTAGATGTGTATGACATTGATTGATTCACAAATATTGAACTACCCTTGTATCCCTAGAATAAATCCTGTCTGATCATGGTGAATGATTTTTTTAATGTGGTGTTCTTTGTGGTTCACTAATATTTTGTTGAGGCTTCTTGCATCTATGTTCACCAGGGATATATTTTATATATGTATAAAATATATATTATATATAAATAGATAAATATGTAATTTTAATATATTATATATTTATTGTATATAATACAATATTTATCACTTATATATTATACTATATATTATCTATATATTGCTTATATAAATATATAAAAATAAATTAAAATTATATATTAAAAATATATAGGACTAGATGGACATAACAACATACACAGAACATACCATCCAAAAACAAAAGAATAAAGATTATTTTTCAAGTGCACATAAAACATATTCCAGCACAGATCACATATTAGGTCATAAAACACGTCTCAATAAATTTAAAAAGATTCAAATCATATGCATCTTTTTTTTTTTTTTTAATATTTTATTTATTTATTTGACAGAGATAGAGAGCAAAAGGAGGGAGAGGGAGAAGCAGGCTCTTTGCCAAGCAGAGAGCCCGATGCAGGGCTTGATCCCAGGATCCCGGGATCATGACCCCAACCGAAGGTAGCCACTCAACCGGCTGAGCCACCCAGGTGCCCCTCCTTTCAGCACTTTGAAGAGGTCATCCCATTCCTTTCCGTTCTGGCCTGCATAGTTTCTTTCTTTCTTTGTTTTTGGTTTTTGTTTTGTTGTTGTTTTTATTTTTTTGGTGAGTAAAGCGACAGAAGTTTATTAAGCAAGAATACAGAAAAAGCTTATAGGAATGAGAGGGGTCCCAACAGGGTTGTCCTGGCCTGCAAAGTTTCTGCTGAAAAATCAGCTGATAGCATCATGTTTTCCACTGTAGGTACTTACTGTTTTTCTCTTGCTGCTTTTAAAATCTGTCTTTATTTTTATTTTTAACCTTTGACATTTTAATTATTAAGTGCCATGATGTGGACCTTCTTGAGTTCATTTGGTTTGGAACTCTCTTGTACTTCTTGGGCTTGGATATCTATTTCCTTTCCTAGGTTAGGAAAGTTTTCAGTTATTTCTTCACGTAACTTTTCTACACCTTTATTTCTTCGTCTTCTTCTGGAATCCTGATAATGTAAATGTTTGCTGATACTGTCCAAAAGATTTCTTACATATTTACATTTTTGAAACTCTTTTTCTCTTTGTGCTCTTCTGCTTGTATACTTTCTATTACCATATCTTCCAGATCACCAATATATTCTTCTGATCCTTTAATCTATTGTTGATTTTCTATAGTATTTTTTTTTCAGTTATTGCATTTTACAATTCTGATTGGTTTCTTTTAATTTAATTTAATTTTCTGTCTTGTTATTGAAGATCTCACTGAGTTCTTCCACTCTTTTCTCCAGCCCATTGAGTATCTTTACAGCCATTACTTTAAATTCTTTTTCAAGCTTATTGTTTATTTCTGTTTCATTTAGTTTTTTTTCTCAGTTCATTTTTCTTCTTCTTTCTTTTGGAGCATATTCCTCTGTCTCCTCATTTTGCTTTAGTTTTTGTGTTTGTTTCTATAGAAAAATAAATAGCTACTTCTCCTAAACGTGATCTTGTGTATAGTGTCCCCTGTGCAGACTGTGTGTGGTTGGTGACTTTAGCTGGCTGTCTGGAGCTGTGGCTGTATATGCTAGATACTCTTTTTTTTTTTTTTTTTGACAGAGTTCACAAGTAGGCAGAGAGGCAGGCAGAGAGAGAAGAGGAGGCAGACTCTTGGCCGAGCAGAGAGCCTGATGCAGGGCTCCATCCCAGGACTCTGGGTGGGTCCTGGGTGGATCATGACCTGAGCTGAGCCTGATGCAGGGCTCGATCCCAGGACTCTGGGTGGGTCTTGGGTGGATCATGACCTGAGCTGAAGGCAGAGGCTTTAACCCACTGAGCCACCCAGGCGCACTGCTAGATACTCTGTTAAACTGTGGCATGTCTCCATTTCTTAAACTGTGGCATGTCTCCATTTCTCTTCCTGTTCTCTTTTGGTTCTTTCTATCTTTGGTTATTCAGTAGATGTTCGGTCAGCCCTCGGTTTTTCAGGAGGAATTGTTCAATTACCAAATGTAATTTGGTGTGTTCTGTGGAGGAGGACATAGTTTTCCCTACAACCCCATCTTCAACTGGAATTCTCTTTATACTCACTTTAAATAAATCAGGCCAAACTGGAAGACATATTGCTGAGTTTACGTACACTCATTTTATTGCATAAACTTCTGAAAAAGGTGAGTTGCTTTATAATATAGTAATGATGTGTGTGTGTATGAGACTTTCTCCTCTTTATGCTTTTAGGCTGAGAGCACAGACAAAACAACAACTCTTGGAATATAAATCAATGGTTGATGCAAGTAAGTATTTTCATTTTCAAATAAGATTTTTTTTTTAATTTTTTTTTTTTTTTAGATTTTATTTATTTATTCCACAGAGAGAGATCACAAGTAGGTAGAGAGGCAGGCAGAGAGAGAGGGGGAAGCAGGCTCCCTGCTGAGCAGAGAGCCAGATGCGGGGCTCAATCCCAGGACCCCGAGATCATGACCTGAGCCGAAGGCAGAGGCTTTAACAACTGAGCCACCCAGGCGCCCCTCAAATAAGATTTTGTGAGCTTGGTGAGGAACAGTCTTCTAAGTTAGTATTCTAACAGTATTCAATTTTACAAAAAGTTATTTATTTAGGGAATGGGAATGTCTGCATAATGTGGTACTATATTATATAAAAAGGCAAAAAACATGATTGACCTGTCTCTCAGGAACTTGTTAGGAATTCAGGAAATAGAGAAAAAAAAAACCCTAAATAATAGTGCAAGACAGGGAAATTTCTGTGGGAGGCAATCATAGGACTTTTTTTTTTTAAAGATTTTATTTATTTATTTGACAGAAAGAGAGACAGCGAGAGAGGGAACACAAGCAGGAGGAGTGGGAGAGGGAGAAGCAGGTTTCCCATCAAGCAGGGAGCCTGATGCGAGGCTCTATCCTAGGACCCTGAGATCATGACCTGAGCTGAAGGCAGACGCTTAACGACTGACCCACCCAGGCTCCTCGAATCATAGGACTTCATCATTAACAGCTTGGAGATTAAATTAGTGCATCAGGTGATTGTTAAGTTATCTAAGATCTATACTCTGAGAGATATTTTAAGATAGGAATGAGAGGCAGAAGGGAGATCATCTTAAAAGAAATGAATGCTAATTTCTATTTTAAACACTGGAAAAATTTACTTTTTTTTAATTTACATTTTTTTTTTTAAAGATTTTATTTTTTGAGGGTCACCAGGGTTGCTCAGTTGGTTAAATGTCTGTCTTTGGCTCATGTCATGATCTCAGGGTCCTGAGATCAAGCCCTATATCAGGCTCCCTGATCAGCAGGAGTCTGCTTCTCCCTCTCCTCCCCACTCATGCTCTCTCTCACTATCTCTGTCCCTCAAGTAAATAAATTAAATCTTAAAAAAAAATTTTAAGGTGCATGGGTTGCACAGTCAGTTAAGCATCTGCCTTCAGCTTGGGTCATGATCCCAAGGTCCTGGGATTGAGCCCTGAGTGGGGCTCCTTGCTCAGTGGAGAGTCTGCTTCTCCCTCTCTCTTTGCCCCTCTCCCAGTTCATGCTCTGTTTCACTCCATCTCTCTCTCTCTCAAATAAATAAATAATCTTTAAAAACAGATTTTATTTATTTGAGAGAGAGAGACAGAGAAAGCACAGGCAGGGGAAGGGGGAGGGGGAGGGGCCGAGGGATGGGGATAAGCACACTCCCCACTGAGCAAGGAGCCCGATGCAGGGCCCAAACCAGGACCGTAGATCATAACCTGAGTCGAAGGCAGATGCTTAACGGAATGAGCCACCCAGTTACCCCTGAAAAAATTAAATTTATCTTTTAAAATCAACAAGTCCTAAGGAGCAAGAGAGTACTAAAATAATAGGTTAGCTCTCCTAAAGTAATAACCATTATTGCAACCTAATTTGTAAGCCTTTGGATCATAAAGATAGGTTTTGGTAAGTCTTTCTATCCCTGTGACATAGGCTTAAAGATCCTATGGTTCTTTTTTTTTTTTTTTTTTAAGATTTTATTTATTTGACAGAGAGAAACACAGTGAGAGAGGAAACACAAGCAGAGGGAATGGAAGCGGGAGAAGCAGGCTTCCCGCCAAACAGGGAGCCCGATGTGGGGCTCGATCCCAGGACCCTGGGATCATGACCTGAGCCGAAGGCAGACGCTTAACGACTGAGCCACCCAGGCGCCCCAGATCCTATGGTTCTTTAAGGTTATTGGTTGAGTCAAGAATTGTGGAAAACCTGGGGTGCCTGGGTGGCCCAGTGGGTTAAAGCCTCTACCTTTGGCTCAGGTCATGATCCCAGGATCATGGGATCGAGCCCCGCATTGGGCTCTCTGCTCAGCAGGAAGCCTGCTTCCCCCTCCCCCCTCTGTCAAATACATAAATAAAATCTTTAAAAAAAAGAAAAAAAAGAATTGTGGAAAACCTGAGGAGCCACAAGATGACTTTAGTCACTTTACCTTAATATATGTTTAACTTAGGAACTTTTCAGACTCTGCTCAGATTCTTTTCTAAGGCCAGAGATCCAAAGGCAGTTGTAGTGTGTTGGCTGTCTGATACTCCAGGTTTCCGAAAGTCTTTTTATGCAAAACAAGAACAAAAAAATTGGACTATTAAATGGGTCCCCTGGCCTCTTTTCTGCTTAGTATAATTAGTAATTTATGAAACTGGGATATGAAGCAGGTCTTCTTGCCTCCAAAGTCATGACCTTCCATTTTATCAATAATGCTTCCATCAAAAATGACCGGTATGGGGGTGCCTGGGTGGCTCAGTTGGTTGAGCCTCTGCCTTTGGCTCAGGTCATGGTCTTGAAGTCCTGGTTTGGAGTGCCATATTGGGCTCCCTGCTGAGCAGGGGGTCTGCTTTTCCCTCTCCCTCTGGTTCTCCCTGCAATTTGTGTGCTCTTTCTGTCTCTCAAATAAATAAATAAATGCTCAAAAAAAAAAAAAAAAGTAAAATGATTATACCATTATGGTACATTCTTCCTAGAAGCAAGAGATTTCCATTTCCTTAGCATCCTCTTTAAAATTTGATATTGTTTGGGCTCCTGGGTGGCTCAGTCATTAAGCGTCTGTCTTCAGCTCAGGTAATAATGATTCCAGGGTCCTGGGATCGAGCCCCACATCAGGCTCCTCTCTCTTCGGGAAGCCTACTTCTCCTCCCACTCCCCCTGCTGTGTTCCCTCTCTGGCTGTGTGTCTCTCTCTGTCAAATAAATAAATAAAATCTTTAAAAAATAAGTAAAATAAAGTTTGATATTTTCAGTCTTTTTTTTTTTTTTTAAGATTTTGTTTATTTGATGGAGAGAAAGAGATCACAAGGAGGCAGAGAGGCAGGCAGAGGGAGAGGGGGAAGCAGGCTCCCCACCAAGAGGAGAACCCCATTCAGGACTCGAACCTAGGACCCTGGGATCATGACCTGAGCTGAAGGCAGTCGCTTAACCGACTGAGCCACCCCGGTGTCCCTCCTTTGTGTTTTATATCCATTTTAAAATCAGCTTGTCAGTTTCTATAGAAAAAAAAAAAAGTCTGAGGATTTTGATTGGGATTTGATTGGGATCTATAGATCAATATGGGGAAAATTGTTGTATTAGCCATATTGATTCTTCTAATACCTATACATGGTATATCTTTTCAGTATTTGAACATACTCAATGTAGAGGTCATATGCATATTTTGTTAAATTTATCCTTAAGTATTAATTTCCAATTTTTTTTCCAATTTACTTATTTTTGTGAGAAAGAGAGAGTGCAAGTGCATGAAGAGGGGGAGCAGAGGGAGAAGCAGACTCCCCACTGAGCAGGGAGCCCTACCTGGGACTCAATTCCAGGACTCTGGGATCATGACCTAAGCTGAAGGCAGACACTTAACGGACTGAGCCACCCATGCGCCCCTGATTGTTTTTTCCTAACATATAGACTTACAGGTGATCTTTCTGACATTGCTCTTGGTAATATTTTACTCCTTTTTTATTTTCCATTATTCTCAAACTGCTTTTTCTGGAATGGTAGCCACTATCCCCATGTGACAATTGAAGACTTAAAATGTGGTTAGTCCTTGAGTGGGACAATAAATGCAAAATATAGAAGATTATAAAATATCTCATTAGTTATTTTATTTATTTATTTTTAAGATTTTATTTATTTATTTGAGACAGAGAGATAGAGCATGAGAGGGGAGAGGTCAGAGGGAGAAGCAGACTCTGCTGAGCAGGTCGTCTGATGCAGGACTCTATCCTGGGACTCCAGGATCATGACCTGAGCCGAAGGCAGTTGCTTAACCCCCTGAGCCACCCAGGCGC
>JAQQSY010008191.1:0-10025 GCA_028646535.1 Procyon lotor | reverse complement strand
AGGTAAGTTGAAAGAACATGGCATCCATTAAAAAATGATCAGTCAGTATGAAATCTAAATTTTTGGTATTTATTCAGGTGGCCCTGTCATTCATTAAAAAAGGAAATACAGAAGAGAAAGAAGGCTGGTGAAGCAGAAGGCAAAAATGATTGGGTTTATGTATGTTAATCTGGGTATATGAAAGTCAGCAGGACACCCCTTGATAGCTGGGGAAATAAGAATGGAGGTCATCAAGAGAAAGTATGTAATCAACAGACTGATCTTCCCAGGAACTGCAATGAAAGCTACCAAGAGAAACTATCAGCAACCTTGAAGGAGAACCAGAAAATTGCAGAGTACTGGAATTCAAGGTAGTTACAGAGAGAAGGCAATCATAATTTTGGGGTTCAGTACATACTAGCCCAAAATATGGAATCTCTGCTTACTAAATATTGTAAGCTGAAGGAGTTTGAGAAAATAGCAGAAGCAGGAAAGCAACTTTGACCCTCTGTCAAAGTTCATAAAAAACTCATGTGAGAGGGGCCTTTCCTCTACCTATAAGGAGAGAAATATCCTTATCTCCAAAGAGAAAGGAACAGTCAGAAGAATCCTAACAGGCCTTTCTAAGTTTCCCCCAGTTTATACACTTACCTCATATTCTCTGACCTATCATATTCCTTCCATAACTGGCTTCTTCATCAAACCTAACATAAAGATGTTTAGATTTATTGTTTATTTGGGTCTTCATTTATTTATGAAATGTCCTATGCCACTTAAAACATATTAAATACATTGGTATGATTTTCTCCTGTTAACCTGTCTTTGTTGGTTTGATTTTCAGACCCAGTCAAGGACACTAAAAGGGTCGAGGAAAACTATTTCTTCCCCTACAATTAGCATTGTTAAATATTGCAGAATAGGCAATCAAATGTTTTGTTCATGAATCCAGTACACCAATGAGGTAATAATTCATCTTAGTACTTTCTGGAAGTTGTGAAAAAGAAGCCGTTTTGGAATTAGTGTGAGGGAGGAGATGGAAAAGCTTCTATATAGCGAATTTTCAAGTTGAAGTTGTATCAAATAAGTTGCCAGTAATGATATGTACCTATTGTGCAAGCTAAGGGAGAGAAGGAAGACAGCCTTCCTATACACCTGTGGAGTAGTGGGGAGAATGATGCTAAGAAAGTTTCAATGGACTAAGGTTCTAGATGAGAATGAAGACATAGTTTGTATTTAAAGATGTTCTAAAAAAATTTGGCTGAACACACATTTGAGCACTTTAAGGAAGAAACATTTTTCTATCAAAGGATTGGGACAGCCTTCGTTGTGATGGTGTTTTCACAAACAATATCTACTATATGACAATTAAATATAGAAAACCTCCCAAGTAAAAGCCAGCTTGACTTAGTTCTAAAAAATAAATCTATTTTGGTAGAGATTATCTTATTACTGGATTTTACACCAATTTGAGAAAAATGTTCATTATTAATACAATTGTTGGAAAGCTTATTTTCCATCCTAAAATTAGAGTCATCATGAACAGAGATAAACTAAAGTGCCAAGAAGACCTAGGTAGCTAGTCAATGTCATCTGAGTCTGAAGTAGGAGCACAAAGAAGGTAGATAACTGCCTTAGTTTTTCTTCTGTCAAGTTCAAGCAGATAAATAAGAACATCTGCAAAATGCCATTTGAAAGCCAAGATGAAATAAAACGTACATATGTAGTTCCCAGGACAATAAGAGGAATGAAACAATTTCTATTAAGTATCTTCTTGTCACAAACTTTTTCTTGTTTTTCCTTGCCTGCACTAAGCAGGAAAAGATGGGAATATTTTCTCTCTGAAGTGAAAAAGTTAAATATTTTTACCTTAGAAAGATATTATGTGTTACTAGAGTCTCCAATGTCTTTGTGACTCATACGGGTGGCATCTGAAATGTGTTTCATCTAACACTCATTTGTTCTTACACAGGGGAATTAATTTTTGAGTATCTAATGTAGACCAGATGTTTTTCTAGGCATTATAAGACCTCAGTTTTATACATATATATGTATATTTATATATAAATTACAAACCCCTGCCCTCATTAAAGACATACTTAGTAATTATATAATAAATATAATGAGTAAAGTCATGATTCATATAATAAAAGTATATAATATTATTTATTCATTCACTTTTTTTTTTCACTTTAGTGATGACTTTTTCCAGATTCCACTACGTGTTCTTATATTAAAGAGTGGTCTGGGCCAACTGGGTGGCTCAGTGGGTTAAAGCCTCTGCCTTCAACTCGGGTCATGATCTCAGGGTCCTGGGATCAAGCCCCACATAGGGCTCTCTGCTCAGCGGGGATCCTGTTTCCTCCTCTCTCTCAGTCTGCCTCTCTGCCTACTTGTGATCTCTCTCTCTCTCTCTCTGTCAAGTAAATAAATAAAATCTTTTAAAGAAATAAATAAATGAAGAGTGGTTCTGTATCCTCAGGTAGTCCTGGGGGATTATAATATGTTAAATATGGGAGTATTTTGAAAAAAAAGTTTTGCAAATAGATTGCTGGCTAACAAATATAGTTTTCAAAATACTCAACTGAGTTTAAATATATTTTCCTTATTCAATTTAATTTAGTACATTTTAAGCCAGGTATTTGCTTGGACTCCCATTTAACTGTGTACTTCTTTTTTCCACCTGAAAGATTTTTCTTCAAGTACTTTGCCATGACCCCATGTTTTTTCTACTTATAGTCAGCTCTTGATTATTTCCTGGGATTACTACATTATAGATTACCTGTAACAAACCTTGCTTCCCAGAACATACTGATTTTGCTATCTTCTCCACTTGCAATTAAGTCATTTCCTGACATTCAGACTTTATCTCCAGCTAGTAAAGTGTGTTTTTAAAGTGAACTCTTCTCTGACTGCATTTAAGCATTTTAAATAACAGCTAGTCATCATCTTTTAAATCATCAGTGTAAAAAGTTTATCAGAAGAAATATTCTTCTATCCAAGAAGGTAGATAGCACAAATCAAAATGTTTGGTTGCCACATTCAACCCCAAGTCATTATAAACCAGAATGATGGTGTTTACTAAGAGATCCAAGACCATCAAAAAGAAAATAAGCAGAGTGCTTCTTCATGTAGGTATGTGTGAAGCATGTGAGGAGATTGTAAACGTGCAGGTATAGGTACTTTCTTTGTTCAAAAGCATCTTTTCTATCAACTATCTATTTTTTCAATTAGACACAGAACATTCCATTCCATAATTATATACAATATTTTAAAACAAATTACTGATACCAAGAAATGTTCATTCCCCATATCAGGAAAAATTCTAAGTCCCTAAAGCTAGCATTCTCAGGAAACAATGATCTGCTTTTTACTAACCTACTTTCCTGGGTCTCCCAAGGCCTATGAGTACAAACAAGCTCAGCACCATTCATAGCCATAGCTGCTAGCTTCAGACAGACTCTCTCTTCATTGCTGTAGGTATGACATCATGTAACACCACTTAGAACTTCTGATTTTATTGCCTAGGATCTCTGGAGATGTTCATATTTGTTCATGAACAAATTCTATAATGTTATACAGAATCCTATAAAATAGTATAATAATTATGCCTTTATTTCTTGCCCCTCCACAGGCTGCTTTTGTCAGAAAAATCTTACTTATCACAAAACATTCACGTTAGTATTCCTAAAGTGGTAAGATGGTATCTTTGAAACCAAATGCAGAGACAGGGAAGGTAGCTCCTTGTCATCAACTCTGACTTCTAAGGACCAGAAAAGCAATGTAAATAGTTTAGGTTCAGGTAGGTAGACACCCTGTCCAAAATAATAATCTATGTCATTATTAATACTATGTGAAATATTAATATACATGACCCACATGTGCATATAAATATATGTGCATAACCATCTACTATATACACAAGTACATAAATATACACATACATGCAATATATATATATATGTAAACATACATTCAAACATGCATGCAGCCTTAGTCTTGTGTGTTAAGAATATAACTAGTGCCTTCCCTGCCTCGTAAAAAAAAAAAAAAAAAAGAACATAACTCTTGGTACACATTATATTTTAAATAATGCCTAGAAATCACCTAGGATTGCTAGATTTTTTTTTTAAACACCAGTTCTTTCACAAGAAGTTGAATAAAGGGAAAAGGTTTCAGCAAGTGGAAAGAAGTTTGTTAAAGAGTACAGATGGATTGTTGCTGGCTCAGGCGGAGGGATTTTCTGGTGTCATAGTAGATGATTCCCTGAATTCTCGTAAATCAGTCTCTGGGTTTCATCTTTTCTCCCTCTCTCTTTTAAATTCCCTTACTTCCTTTACTCCCCAAAAACGTATTCTTCATTCCCCTAAGACACCAAATTCCCCAACTCCTCTTTGCCCGCCCTTCTGTCTCATGGCTGTAGGTATGTCCTATCAAGATTTAGAGTATAGCAAAAACTTCTACCAATATGCTTAATAGTCCACATTCTGTGACATGTCACTGTCCATCCCTGAAACAGTTTATCCCTGCTTCCCGACAAACTCAACTTTTATCAATTATTCCCAGGCTTCAGGGCATCTGCGGCTCATCACTCTACTCCCTGGGCTTATGTTTCCACCCACAGTCATCCTTCCTTTTCCACAAGGAGTGGCACATGTTTGCAGCTGCAAACACTTATCAGTCTGTTTTTTTGCCTATAGAATTTTGGAAATCTGCCTGCTTTCTTTCCTTATGTCATCTCTCTGTTCCTTTCCATCCAAGCTGGTGATTCTGATGATTCATAGTTTTCAAATCACAGGGATTTATTCTATTAAACAAAAAGTTCCACCACAGGTCTTTCCTACGTCATCAACCTCTACTTTTGGTTTCTCTGAAGATATCTAAGCAGATTTGGAGTCAAGTCTAGTTTCTTCATAGAGCCTTCAGTTTAACCGGAAATCATGACTATTTATTCTTGTTGAGACAAAAACAAGGATTGTCTAGCCACACCCTTAGTTTTCTCTCCAGAGCACCTTTCCTAAAAGCAAATCTAATTTTAATGTCTTTTTCAATCTTGATAGGCTTAAAATTTCCTAAAATCTCAAGACCTGGTTCTTTTTTGTTTAATATTTCTTTCCTCAGTTTATCTTTTTCCTCTCTCATTTTACCATAAGCAGCAAGAACAAAATTGGCTATCTTCAACTCTTGCTTGAATATTTTCTCCGCTGAATATCCATGTTCATCATTTACAAATTCTGCTTTCCATGTAATTATAGGTTGCAAATCAGTTCCTACCACAAATACAGTATTTAGAGTTGTATAGAGTACACATTTGACTTCAGAGCTCTAAAGAAGACCAGAACAATTTCAAGTTCTCAGCCACCACTTAGGAATGAAGTATATAACGCAATTATTTTGAAGTGAAACTCTTCAAATTAGAATAACCATACATTACTCAGTGCTCATCATGATATATATATATGGTCCCTATTTGTCACCAAATGTTATTACAACCTTATTGACTATATTCTGTAGCTGTACTTTTCATCTTTGTGACTTATTTTATAAATGGAAATCTATACCTCTTAATCCCCTTTATCTATTTCACCCATCCACCCACCCATTTCCCCTCTGGCAACCACCATTTGTTCTCTGTACTTAAGAGTATCCTTTTTGTCTCTCTTTTTTACTTTGTTCATTTGTTTTGTTTCTTAAATTCTACATTTGAGTGAAATTATAAGGTATTTGTCTTTCTCAGTCTGACTTATTTCATTTAGCATAACACTCTCTAGCTTCATCCATGTTGTTGCAAATGGCAGGGTCTCATTCTTTTTTATGGCTAAATAATATTCCATGGTGTATATATACCACATCTTTATCCATTCATCTATCAGTGGACACCTGGGTTGCTTCCATATCTTTCCTATTGTTATTAATGCTTTCATTAACACAAGGTTTATATATCTTTTCTAATTAATGTTTTTCCTCCCATGGGTAAATGACTTGTAATAGAATTACTAGATCACTTGATATTTCTATTTTTAACTTTTTGAGTAAATTCCATACTGTTTTTCACAGTGGCTATGCAGGTTTGCATTCCCACCAACGGCATGCAAGGGTTTCTTTTCCTCCACATCTTTTCCAACATTTGTTTTCATAGTGTTTAACTAGGGAATAACTTATAGAATGGTAGGATGGTAGGAACCTATTTCTATAGGGTAGTTGGGGGCTGTCTTTTTCTTATGAATGTTTGTGGAGGGACATTGCTTTAAGTAGGAATAAAAAAAATGAGGAAGACACAATAACATTAGTTTGATTACATCACACCAGTTGGTATCATTGAGGAGATAGGACGGTTGGTTTAGCTGGAGTTCAGGTGCAGAAGAAAATAGTAGCAGATGAAGCTGAAGAGTCAGGAAGGGACTTAGTCCTGAAAGATACTGTAATTATGGCAGGATTTTAAGTTTCAATAAGTGGGTAAAGATGGGTCCTCATTGAGACATGTGTTGGGCTCCCAGTCTAGCAGGGAGTCTGCTTCTCTCTCTCTCCTCCTCCTGCTCGTGCTCTATTTCTTTTACTTTTTTTTTTAATCTCAAATAAAGGAATAAAATCTTAAAAAATAAAAAATAACAAACATAACTGTTGCTGCTATTTAGATAATATAGAGAAGGAAGAGTGGAATCATAAGACCTGTTTGAAACCACCGCAGTGGAATGCACTGCATTGGATTAGTTTATTGATAGATCATAAAATATACACTCTTTTCTGTATAAGAAGTTACTTTACTTGAAAAAACAAATCTATAACTAAACAGAGAGAGAGAGAAATACTTTCTCTAGAATTAATGATTTTGGTTTATTTGGAAAAGACACAGACTGAAAAAATTGAGCATAGTGTTCTAAACGAATAAAATGAATGAGTAATTCAAGATGAGGATCTTTCTAATCTCAAAAACAAAATATTTGCTAAGTTCATTAAATACTAGATCTAACCTTTTGGCTTTCCCTGTTTCTACACTTTGTAGCATGTAACCTTACATACACTCTGCACTGCGTGGGGTCTTCTGCTCCACCTCTGGACTCCAGGCCCAGTGAAGTGCCTCACTTTGAGTTGTTAACAAACAGAACACAACAGAGACATGAAAGATATACATGAGTATTTCGGTTCTTGCTCTTGCCGTCTGCTGTCAACATCAGCAGGATAAGTCCAGCCTACTTCCAAACGAAGTCTGAGAAATAAATAGACCAGACTCACAAGGTTTTGGGTATCTTAGCTAGAATCACCATACATCAATAGAAATGCTGTCAACACCCAGATAGGAAAGCGTCCCACCAACATAAACCATTTAGATTCCTGAGCTAACTAAACATGCATTCTCTATGCCCCTGGACTTGCAAGACTGCCAACATTGTGGCAGCATATAATTGATACAGATGATAAGGAAACACCAATGTGAGTATGGAATTTTAGGTTGAGAAATTGTCTGAAATGACATTAATCCATTTTGAGGCTTGGGATCTTAGATTAGGAAGTCTTTGTTATTAGAAATATCTCAATCTGTATAGGCTTTTGAATTCAAATAGCAAGAAGAATTGATTTTTTTCTCCCTTTGAAGTCTGGAGAAAGTCAACCTTGTAAATTGGAGAACTCTAGGAGATGCAAAAGGGTCAGGAAACAGAGGGACAGAGAACCTCCAAGATGTTAGTTCAACTCCCAATAGCACTCCTGCAGCCTAATCTTCTCCCCTCTCCATCACACTCAGTACCACTCTGTTTGGCTACTACAGAGCACTGAGGGGATTCTGAAGTTTGTGTGTCCCAAAAGGGAATGTGGGAAAGAAATCAGATAGTACGTGGTGCTGATTTGGTGAGTCGCTTGAAGGTCTATGTACAAGTTCACATGGGGCTGCAAACAGGGTGTAATTTAAATGAAATACTATGCCAACTGAAGGCATATTGGACACTTTAGCAGTAGATGTAGATGCTATCAGGATACTGACTGAAGTCCATAAACATGACACAGTGGAAATACTCATGAGCCAGGATATGACCTGGGATAAAGGAATCACCTGGAAATTCTGGAAGACCAAATATCTAGCCAAAAGAGAGACTGAATAAACTTATGAGTTACTAAGATAAATCAGAAGTGATTGTTATTTTAAATGGCCATGACTAGGGGCGCCTGGCTAGTTCAGTTGGAAGAACATGTGATTCTTAATCTCAGGGCCATGAGTTCGAGCTCCACATTGAGTGTAGAAATTATATAAATAAACAAACAAACAAACAAATAAACAAACTTTAAATGGACCTGAATACTAAATACAGTGTTTGTTTTTCTGGGTACTGAGTATAAAAGGGAAATCATGAGAAGGTTGAGCAGTGTGCAGGAAAAAGAAACAAAAGTATATTTCTGCATGTCTGAGTTAATGTTATAAAACTGAAAATAATGCCAAGAATATATTATATTATAAGTTGTATCTCTTTAATGACCTCTATTACCATGGTTATGATGAGCATCTTTTACACTTATTTATTCTATGTAGATGTGTGGATTTGAAGGAGTTTTAAGAAAAGCAACATAAATTTAGATAATACTAGAACATTCCATAATAGGACATATACTGTGGTTCAGCACCTCTTTACCCATTTTTTAAAAATGAACAAATAAAAGTCATCTAGTTGATTCAGTGAAACACTGAGCATCTGTTTCCTTCTTGTTACCTGGGTATGACAGCCTGAAATGCCAAAAGTGGTAATTCTTTGAGAAGCATTATGGTGTAAACATTTTATTAATATTTAAAATGCATAAAAGTTTATAAAACTCAAGTTTTAGTGTCTCAAACTACAAAATATCTTCCTTATTGATACTTATAAAATGGTAGAAACACTATCCTCTCACTTTTTAAATAAAAGCAATCTATTTTTAATTAATTTATTTTTATTATGTTCAGTTAGTCAACATATAGTATATCAGTCTAAAACAAGGCTGTACTGTCCCAGAAAAGCCTTACACCAATTGGGTTTCTGCAATCACAGACTTTGATTTAATAGGGAACAGATATTGCCAGCAAAGAAAACATTACAAACTATTCAACAATAAGGGTTCCTGACCATATATTTCTTCCACTAAGGGCAATATGAAGACTGAGGCTGAATTGAATACATCAAATAGCCAGATTCGTTAAAAACAGAGCATGACAAAATAGATGAAATTGAAACAAAGATGCATCTCTTGTAACTTTGAAAAGACAAATGCGTGACATTACAGAATAGTGAGTATTTTCTTTCTTTTTTTCTTCCTCTTCTTAGTTTATTCAACAAATGAGTATTAAAGATCAATAATAGAGAAATAATATGCTGACTAGTTTTCTACACTTATCGAAGTGAAAGTATGCTGTTTTTACATGTTTGTAGACTTACAAGAAGGTGAGTGAAATGCTTTTACCTTTCCAAAATATTGTGTAAATTTTGAATTCAGATTTATAAGATGGGAGATGAATATAATCACTGGCTCTAGGAATTCTAAATTGTGAAATTAGTGTGGAAAAGGAAAAATAATTTTGTCTCTACCTTTCTAGGTTCTTGGCTGAGACCCCCCCCCCACAGTAAAAACAGATTAACAGGAGAAAAACAAATAGAAGTTTAAGAACATATATACCTCCTGTATACATGGAAAAGACCCAGAAAAACTGAGTAACTCCCCAAAATGACCGAATCCATCACTTCATTTTATTATTTTTATTTTTTTAAAGATTTATTCATTTGTTTGAAAGAGGCAGGAAGGTACAGAGGGAAGTTAAGGGAGAAACTTCAGCAGACTCTGCTCTCAGCATAGAGTGTGACGTGGGGCTCAATCTCACAATCCTGAGATCATGACCTCACCCAAAATCAAGAGTTTGAAGCTTAACTGACTGTATCACGCAGGTACGCCCTAAGCCACCACTTTAAATATCATCTACACTAGGGATAGATGACAAAGACAAAAGATGTTAGAGGTGGAGACTAGTTATGTGAGGTTACCAGAAAAGACACAATATATGAGGGTAAAGTCATTACACAGTTTTAAATCAT
>JAQQSY010008190.1:0-10026 GCA_028646535.1 Procyon lotor | reverse complement strand
CCAAAGCCTACATTCTTTACTTCTGCTCTGAATATCATGATTGGAGGGCAGGAAGTTTAAGTGATCAGATGAACCGATTGATACAAGCTTAGGGATGGACCAAACACCTACGGCAACATCCACTCAAGGCAACCAAAGGGAAGGATGACTGATGATAACTGGACAAAGAAATTGAAACTCAGTAACTGCATCATGCTATGTGAAGAAAGAATATGCTGACAAAAAGAAGGTTGCTACATCTGTTCATTTGTTCGTTATCTATAAAAAGAAGTCAAAAAGAAAAACATCATCAGTGTTTGGCCATCACTATCCAAGGTAGAGACTGCTCAGCCCTAGATCCAGAGGTTTTATAAATACTAGTATGGCAGGCAATTGCCTCCAGACCAGCATACCAGAACTGATCACCCCAGTACCACCAAGACATGCAGGACTACTCCAGGAGGAGTGAAATCTTCCTCAGGAAACCAACACCAGAAGTTGTTGGGTGAGTATCTCAGGAGCTATTAAAAGCACTGACTAACAGACACGTGAAAAAATGTTCATCATCATTAGCCATCAGGGAAATTCAAATCAAAACCACATTGAGATACCACCTTACACGAGTTAGAATGGCAAAAACTGACAAGGCAAAAAACAACAAGTGTTGGAGAGGCTGTGGAGAAAGGGGAACCCTCTTACACTATTGGTGGGAATGCAAGGAGGCACAGCTACTTTTTAAAACAGTGTGGAGGTTCCTCAAAAAATTAAAAGTATGGGATGCCTGGGTGGCTCAGTCAGTTAATCATCTGCTTTCAGCTCAGGTCATGATCCTAAGGTCATGGAATCAAGTCCCACATCAGGCTCCTTGCTCAGTGGTGAGCCTCCTTCTCAACTCTGCCTGTCATTCCCCCTACTTGTGCTCTCTCTCTCTCTGACAAATAAACAAATAAAATCTTTTTAAAAAAATTAAAAGTAGAGCTACTCTATGACCCAGCAATTGCACTACTGGGTATTTACCCCAAAGATACAGATGTAGTGACAAGAAGGACCATACGCACCCCAGTGTTCATAGTAGCAATGTCCACAATAACCAAACTGTGGAAAGAGCCAAGATGCCCTTCAGCAGATAAATGGATAAAGAAGGTGTGTTCCATATATACAATGGAATATTACTCAACCATCAGAAAGGATAAATATCAAACTTTTACATCAACATGGACAGAACTGGAGGAGATTATGCTAAGTGAAATAAGTCAAGCAGAGAAAGTCAATGATCATATCATTTCACTTATTGGTGGAACATAAAGAATAGCATAGAGGACATTAGGAGAAGGAAGGGAAAAATGAAAGGGAGGGGATCAGAAGGAGAGATGAACCATGAAAGGCTATGAACTCAGAAACAAACTGAGGGTTTCGGGGTGGGGAGTTAGCCCGGTGATAGGTATTAAGGAGGGCATGTATTGCATGGAGCACTATATATTATACACAAACAATGAATCATGAAACACTACATCAAAAACTAATGATGTACTGTATGGTGACTTACAACATAATTTTTAAAAAAAGCATTTTGCATATGTTATCTCATTTAATCATTTCAACAACCCTATGAAGTATTATTATCCCCAGATTGTGGTATACCTAGATCTAAGTTCACAAATAAGAAAGAAATTGTTTCAACTCTATACTTGAGGTAAATGTACTGACGTCTTGGGGTTAGTTGGTTGTGTGTGTGTATCTGTGAGCAGTGAAATGGAGAATCCCATGCCCCCAAACCTGCTTAACAGAATCCTGTAGTATTCAAGAAACACAGCCCAGATTTCCATGTATGGTTCTACAGGGAATCAACATGAGACACAGTCTCCAGGAAAAACCAAAAAAGTTCATGTTCCACAAACAAGAGACTTAATGGAAAAGCTCACCTGATTTGAATCACCCTTGCACTGATCTGAAGCTTTCTCTAAATTATTTGGGAAATTTTAAAAATACTGAAGTCTGCTCAATGCCCCCCTCCCACCCTGAGATTCTAATTTAATTGGTCCAGGGTGTAGCAAAGCATGGGGGATGTTTTAAAGCTCCCCAGTGGTTCCAGTGTGTAGCCACAGGTGAGAAACACAGGGAGTCTTTCAAATTCCTTCATCAAGGAAAAGACTGGCCTCCAGAAGCTGAGAGGGTATACTCAAAGAGGGACACTAGTAGCTGGAAGGAGAGAGACGGAGATGTGCAGCTAAGCTGGTCAAGAATAAAAGGTTCATAGCCCAAAGCTCTTATTTCCCTTCCTTCCAAAAGTCTTAACTGGGTATGGCAAGAAATATTGAGTAAGCAGAGGTATTGTATTTATTTACCAAACTGGCAATACTGTATCATACTACCCACTGGCATTGGGGAGAAATCAGGGTAGGGCCCCTCTCATTTACTGCAGATTGAAGTCAAACTCTATGGTCTTTAGGGAAGAGAACTTACCATTACGCATCAAGAGCCTTAACAATGTCCATAGCCTTTATATCTGCATAAAAGAAAGGTATGGAAGGATGTGTACCAAATTAACAGAGGTTTTGTCTGGGTCTTGGGGTTTCAGGTGAATTTTATTTCTTTGTTTTCATAGACCTCTATGTTTTAGATGTTTTGCACAATTAGCATGTATTGCTTTGGGGGAAAACAATGAAATATAAAAATAATGGTTTATTATAATTTTGCATCTTTGACATGACTGCTATATTCATGTATTTCCCACAAATTACCTCCCCACCACTCCAATTATTCTTCTTTGGGCTCATAAGTCATATGCCACCAGACATAACTGCATATTGTTCCCTGTACAACTAAGCATGGAGACTTGAAGTGTGTTTCTCAAAGACTGCAGCATCTCTTAAACAGATCCGGGGGCAGAGAATTCTCCATTTCTCTGTGTACAGATATACACACATACAAAAAAGAAAAAAAAGAGAGAAAGAGAGAAAAGTCTGCACATTTCAAAATGCTTTGTAAGCATTTTAAATAATAAGATAACCTCATTCCAAAGCCCTAACATTAAGAACATGGACTGGGGAGTCAGAAGTCTTGGAATCCAAGCAGTGTGAACTTAGGCAAATTAATATTTCTGTACTTCAGTTTCCTAAGTTGTAAAGTAGGATTGAGAAGAAAAACTACAAACAGAGATGGCGTGCATTGAGTGTAGTGGGTTTCGGCCTTTGTTCTGCCACTTGAGAGCTATTCTACTTGGGACACACCTCAGCCTCCCTGAGCTTCAGACTCCTCATCAATAAAAGTGGGATGATCACAATAAACCTACCCCTCTCACCTTAGTGTGAGCACTGAGACAAACGTATGAAAACTCTAAAGGGCTATTTATTTTAAATATTTTTATTTATTTGTTTGTTTGTTTGACCAAGAGAGATCACAAGTGAGCAGAGAGGCAGGCAGAGAGAGAGGGGGAAGCAGGCTCCCTGCTGAGCAGAGAGCCCAATTCGAGGCTCGATCCCAGATCCCAGGACCCTGAGGTCATGGCCTGAGCCAAGGCAGAAGCTTTAACCCACTGAGCCAGCCAGGCACCCCTCTAAAGGGCTATTTAAAAGTCGCTTAATTATTTTTACAAAGGTTTGTATTTCTTTCTGTCAAATTTGATCCACTCAGCACCACCAACCCCCACAATGACTGTATGGGAGCCAAGTACAGGGTTGTGCTGCTTACATTTTTTAGGAAAGCAAAGAGGCCCAGAGCCTTCAACTCCCCTCATCACTGTCAAAACAAAGAAGTAACTTTGGCAGCATTTCAACCCCATGACGTGTGCTAAGCCCCAGAAACCTGGAAAGGCATGGCTAGCCAGTCACACCCCTGAGGTGACTGCTGAACTTTGTGGATTTTAAATAGAAACCAACACAGTTCTGCCTAGACAAGCCATGCTGCCATAGTAGGCATGGATATAACCCTGCAACTTTTGAGATTTTTTAAATGTCACATTTTTACAGCTCTCTAAATCAAATATAAACTTCTCTGAACACTCACCCGCCAAGCACTGGCAGGAATTTAATCTCTATCATTATATCAATGACCTATTCCCCTCTCTGGGATCTTACAAGATTCCCAGTGCAAAGGTCATGGGCCCCGATCCAACATAGCTTCTGCTCTCTGAAACTGCACTCAAGCCCTAAACCTCCAGCTTTGAGGGGATTCTGCTCTGCATGGACTCAGGGAGACTCCTGGCCCACGTGTGTAAAACATAAGACCACAGACTCAAATTGTAAACAAACTTTGTCATCTTCTTAAAATGGCTATACAGGGAAACAAGAACATCAGGAGTCCTCATGGCTAGAGGCTAGACAATCACCATATCCAGTTTCTTAGCAGAGCAAAATTACAGACTTTCTCTTGCATCCTGATACCAATTTACTATCTGCTGAAGAATACTTTGTGGTTGGCAGAGGAGGATCTGACCACTCAGGTGAGAGGAAAGTGACATGATAATCCAGGGAGGAGGAGAGGAGGTACCCTCTGGCCATACCTCAGCAACCCACAAAAGAGCTATTTGTAAGGAGTGCTGATAGCATGGTTTGAAAGAGGACAGAGTTTTTGTCCGGTAAGACATTTAAGATCCACCATTTTACTGAGATTAACATTTTCTCTATCCATTTATGTAACATGAAGTTTTATCTATTTAAGGGGTTGGGAAAGCAAAAATTCTCAAGGACTACTTCCTGACAGGAAACTTCATAATTAAGCTGTTCCAAAATGGAAGTTGAAGTTATGTGCTGGCTTCCCGTTCCCTGACTTGCTTTCCCATCAGCCATCTTCCCCAAGCAGCTACAAATCAGACTGTTTCCTACATAAAATCCACTACTGGCCCCCCATTCAGTTAGAATAAAATCCAAATCCTTTCCATGAGGTGGTCTCTGTTACTATTCTAAGTTTATCTCCCTATAGTTCTCTTCCCCCCCCCCCCACTCCCCAACCACCGCCAACCCCATTCACTTTGACCCAAACACTCCAACCTCCTTGCTGTTCTTACAATACCCAGGCATATACTGTCTCAGGGCCTTTGGACTTGCTATTCCCTCTGCCTAGAATATTTTTACCCCAGATATCTGAACAGTTTCTACTTTACTTCAGTCAAGTCTTTACTCAAATGTTACCTTCTCATGAGGATTTCCCTTACCAACCTTCCTAAAATATCAACCAACACACACACCCATGTATGCATGTACTTTCTAACCCTTTCCACACTTTATTTTTCCACATGATATTTAGCACTACCATATATTTTATTTATTAATCTTTTTTGTCTATTTTGTTCACTATTGTCTCCTCAGTTACCTACCATAGTACCTAGTATATAGTAGGTGCTTAACAAATACTTGTTGAATGAATGAATGACTTCATGTGACTGCCTACTCGTCATCAGGTCTCAACTTCTACGTTGCCTTCTCTAAGAAGTCTTCCCAAATGTGTCTAGTTAAAGATGCCCAAACTGGGGCACCTGGGTGACTCAGTGGGTTAGACCCTTTGCCTTTGGCTCAGGTCATGATCTCAGGGTCCTGGGATCGAGCCCCACATCGGGCTCTCTGCTCAGTGGGGTAGAGCTTCACCCTCTCTCTCTGTCTGCCTCTCTGCCTACTTGTATCTATCTCTCTCTGTCAAATAAATAAAATCTTTAAAAAAAAAGATGCCCAAACTGCCCACATGCACTATTTTTGTATTCTCTTTAGCATGTATTAGTACCTAGATTATCTTATTTATTTGCTTATAGATTTATAGGTCTGTAACCTAACCCTAGAATGGGAGCTTTCTGAAGACAAAGGTTTTGTCTACCTTGTTTATAACTATATCCTTGACACCCGGAATAATTCTGGGCATTTAAGAATACTCAATAAAGGGGTACCTGGGTAGCTCAGTCAGTTAAGCATCTGCCTTCAGCTCTGGTCATGATCCCAGGGTCTTGGGATTGAGCCCTGCATCAGGCTCCCCCTGCTTCTCCCTCTCCCTCTGCCTGCTGCTCTGCTTACTTGTGCTTTCTCTCTGTCAAATAAATAAATAAAATCTTTTTTTAAAAAAAGAATGCTCAATAAATATCTGATAAATGAATGAAGGACAAAAGGAAAAAGACCTAAGGTGAATAAGTTAGTCTTCTGAATGAAGTTGTTGGATGCAAACCAGTTCATTTTTAGGGGAACTAAATTGCTCAATCACATTTCAGTTATATTCATAGCAAATTTACAAATTAGGAAGCTGAAGGCTCCCATCCATGGGCTCCATTCCCCTAATAAGTAAACTGTCTTAATTGGACTAGATATGAAATGATAGGCCCTTCCGGTTTGAACAAAAATTAAAAACCCTTATGGACCTTATATTCTAGCAAAGAAAATAGACAATCAGCAAATAATCACATGTGTGGTGAATATTTGCATGGGGCTTATAAGCATATAACACAGGGCTCGGTAGAGTTGGGAGGCAGATGTGGTTATGGAAGACCACTTTGAAGAAAATATTTTAAATATTTGTTCCAAGACTTGAAGTTGCTGGGGGCGGGGGGGAATCATGGAGGAGAGCTGAGAAAGACCACTGCCAGCAGAGGGAGCAGCATGCAAAGCACTGGGGTGGAAGATAGCCCTCCATGCTAGATTCAGAGGGTAACAGGTGTAGCAGAAAAGGTAGGCAGGGCCAGATCATGCAGGGCCTAGTCAGTTATGGCAAGGATTTGGGATGTTATCCTATGTGCAATGGGAAGCCTCTAGAAGGATTTAAAAAGGGGAATGTCATTAAAAGATCATCTACCTGCAGGAGAGATTGAGAATGGATGGGAAGAAGGTGACACTGGGGTCAGCAGACCAGTTAGAAGGCTAGGGCAATTATCTTGGAGTAGGACAATCCCAGACCAAGGTCGCAGCACTGGGATTCCAGAAGAAACTGGTGATTGACAGGTGACAAAAGATAAAAAAGAACAGAGGTGCAAAGAAGATTCAACATTTCTTCACAACATGGTAAATGTTGTTACTGAGATCAGGATACAACAAAGAAAGTCAGATTTGAAGGAACATATGGTAAAATCAATTTAGACCAAGTAGGTATCCAAGTAGAGGAGCCAAATAGGTAGTTGGATAAACAGGACTGGAGCTCAGTAAAAGTCTGGGCTCTGTTTTCTCCTAGATGACAGGACAAAGATTAACAGATTCTAGAAGATTCTAAGAGCCAGTGTTAATCCAACGATCAGCAACTCGACCTTTTAGCTCATGTGGGAAGTGATATAAGCTTCCTCAAAAGCAAAGAAGCTTAAGGTCCTTATATGTCCTCCCATATGCCTAATGACAACCTGGTAATGATCTTTCCTGGTTTCTCTAACAGAGATAATGCCTTATCAAACAAAGATTCACATTTCATTGTGGAACTGAATTATAGCAGCTTCTATTTATTGAACCAATACTATGTGATAAGCCCTCCACACTTGTAACATGAGGATAATCGTTGTTAGAAGTTGCTGATATAGCCCTCAGTTCATGTTATGTATCCTTTTGTTGTTGTTGCTGTTGCACATGATCTTACCCAATCCTCAGGACAACTCTTTGCTAGTTGACATGACATGACAACTAGTCATGATAATCATATCCATTCTTTACACAAAGAAACTAAATTTCAGAAAAGTGAAGGACTTGCCCAAGATTATTCAAAGAGGGAATGGAAATGCCATGATGCAGAACCAGACTTGTCTGACCACACCCTGCTCCAAATCCAGGCAACAACTTTCCAGAACTTTCACCTTATGGTCTTTTTCTTTCCCTGAGATTTAGGAAACAATATCTAATCATCCTGGTAAGCTTCTGATTATCCTGTCCATACTGTCATTTCATACTAAGAAATAGGGTCTGGAAAGATGCCATTAGCAGAAAAATGTCTGCTTTACAGTTCTATGGTAGAACTGCCAAAAGTCAAAGTTCTCCAGACTATGTACGATTCTTTTATATGAAAGATAGCATACAGTCCTGGAGCCCAGGGCCAAAAATAAGACTTTATCACTTATATTATAAACCCTCCCACACCTAGGGACATTGTGGGCCAACAGAAAATATTCTCAGGACCTCAGTGCAGCAGTTGGAGAGAGCGTCACTTCTTTGGTAGGTAACCTTGAGCAAGTGACTTAATTTAAATTTTACTTTTCTCATGTGTTCAGTGGGGCTAATAGTGGTATTACCTCATATCAATAATGGCTAATCATTATATAAGGCTTAATACAGATTAGGCACTGCTCTAAGCACATTACATATATTAATTAATTTAATCCTTTCCACAACCCCTTGGGAAAGGCTAAGTAGGACCTATGATTATCCCCATATTACAGAAGAGTAAATGAGGCATAGAGAGTTAAGTAATTTGCTCAGGGTCACACAGCTGGTAATAATAGAACTGAGACTCAAATCCAAGCAATCTGAGAAAGTCTCACCACTGAATCATACAGCTTCTTCACATTATGAGGATTAAATGAGATGACACGTGTAAAGTATTTTTAGCACAGTACCTGGTATATAGTAAGTACTTAGTTAATGCTATGCCATTATTTTTATTGTAATCATCATCATTTAAAGACTAAAGCAGAAAATAGATATAAAGCTGAGATATAACAGCATAACTCCAAAAAGCAGACTTCCAACTTTTCAGAATTGTCTTATAAAAAAGGAAACACTATTTGCAAAACAGGATCTTAAAATCCAACCTAGAGGGATGGCACTTTTTTTTAGCATCCCATTTACGTAAGCAGTTCAATAAATGCCAAGGGAGCTAAATAGCACTGCAGACCAACCACTGAGGGAATTCCCCCATAAAAGCCCCAAAACCACTTAGAACACAGTCAGCAGGAGATCAGCAGCACACTCATCCTTGCCATCTCTGCCTCACTACCTGACCAATTAAGAAATTGCCACATCGTTTTTAGGAAGGAGAAGAAAATAAAACTAATTAGAAAAGCCTTATACTGCAATGAAAAGCCTGTTCGAAATGCTAAACTCAGTCAGGAGTGACAGGAAGGATTATAGGACTGAGTGGAGACTTTGATGTTCTTCCCACTGTGGGCTCCTCCTCAAAACCTAATGACACCATCTCAACAACCTTCCTTGACAACCACATTTAAACCAGGTTCCATCACTCACCCTGCTCTTCTCCTTCTTGTAACACAATCCCTAAATCTTTCATGTAACTTGTCTGTTTCTTGTCACATATACCTCTTTAGAAAAGCATATATATCCAATAACTACTAGCTGTTCAATAAATATTTGTTAATAGAGAAATTCCAATCTCTATTCATACCTCACCTCTGAAAAACATTTAAGAATGTCCAAATGTAATATACAGAGCAATCACCACAAAAATTCTCTCTTCTCCTCTTTCTGCTCTAGCATAGTGCTACTGATAGAAATATACTACTAGTCACCTAGAAGTAATTCTAATTTTCTACTAGAACACTTTAAAAAGTAAAGGAAAACAAGCAAAATTGACTTTATTAATGTATTTTATTTTTCATTTAACTTAATATATTCAAAATATTACCAAGATGCCAATATTTAAAAGCTACCAAGGAGACCTGCTACTGTGTTTTTTTTTCTTTTTAGTTCTAAGTGTCTAGCTAAAATCCAATACATCTTACCTTCACAAAACATCTCAATTTGGATTAGCCACATTTTGAGCACTCAGTAGTACATGTGGCTAGTTGGCTGCTATATTGGTCAGAGCAGGTCCAGCACCTTAAAACTTTCAAGAACCTCTCTCCCTATCTCAGGAAAACTCCTGTGCATGTGCTCTCTTTCTCTCTCTCTTTTTCCCTGTCTCTGTGCACTTCCTGTTCCCTCTGCCTGTATCTTTTGCTCCATCCCTAATACGTCCCCTCTCATTGTTCAGATCTCCAACCCGTATTATTTATCGCCTATCTATTGTTTAATACCTGTCACTGTCAATTAGAATATAATCCCCATGAGGCAAAGACCTGATAGTATCTCCAGAACCCAGGGCACCTTGCCTGGCATATCATAGGCCCTCAGTGAGTATTTGTGAATGAATAAGCAAACGAAC
>JAQQSY010008189.1:0-10026 GCA_028646535.1 Procyon lotor | reverse complement strand
TGAGAAAAAAATGGAGGAACATCCTGGGTTTCTGGGACTTCTTATTTATGGGTATTGGACCCAAATTTCGATGCCGCACGTGCGTCTTACACACAGAACTCCACGGCAGTTCAATCTCACAGCCAAGCTGATACCTTTGAAGCATAATAATCTCTCCTCTGTTAAAGTCAATATTTTCCACTTGTCCCTTGAATTCTCTGGCCCTTGTTCTGTGTGAGGCGGCCTGGTCATTTTAAATGATTCAGCCAGATGTCAGTCTAGGTTTTTACCAAAATCCGCTGCCGCTCAACTGTGTGCCCATTGTTTTATGGACAGTAGGTGGTCATCTAGTACTCACCAGAAGTGAGAGGCAAGTGATGTCTGGACGGCCTCAGCAAGAAGAACACAGACAGGGAGACAAATAGTAAAATTTGACACCACTTGGCATGTGTAGAGACAAACACAAATAATGTAGATGAATGCCATTTAAAAAGTTTCTTGCAGGGGTGCCTGGGTGGTGGTCAGACTCTTGATTGCAGCTCAGGTCATGATCTCAGGGTCGTGGGATGGAGCCCTGCATATGGCGCTCCACACTCAGTGGGAAGTCTGCTGGAGATGCTCTCTCTCCCTCTCTTCCACCCCCTGCCCAATGTCTCTCTCAAATAAATAAATAAGTCTTTTAAAAACTTTCCTTTCCAAGTCATGAGATATTCGTTCACTATTTTCATAAATAACTGCTGGGTGTCTCACGAGCTTCTGATAACCAACCAAACCCTAAGTTGCTTAAAGCCCCAATCATTGACTTGCTCATAATTCTATAGGTTGGTGGCTTGGGCCAGGTTCATCTGGGACAGCTTGGCTGTGGTTCCTACAGCGTGGGCTGCTTTCACACACACGCTCGCGTCTGCTGACAACTGGCCGTACCCACGTGTCTCTCATTATGCTAAGAAAAATATGATCCATAAGGAAGAGAAAACCGATCGATAGCCGTAGGCACGGAGATGATACAGAACAGAGCAGGCGAAGGGGATTAAAATAGCTGTTATAAATGTTCTCCATATGTCCAAGAAGATAAAGGAACGCGTGAGCATCAGTAGATATGGAAAGACCCAAATTAAGCTTCTAGAAATGAAGTGGAGACCGATAAACAGATATGTCTCTACAGCACCAAATATTCTAGACTTTCAGGCCAGATGGTCTCTCCCGCAACCGATTACCTCTGCTCTTGCAGTGGGCAAGCCATCCAGGAGATTAGTGAATGTGGGGCTGGAAGCATTCCCACAAAACTCTATTTATAAAAACAGTGGGTGGATTCGAGTGGGTCCCCAGGCCATAGTTTGCAAGACCTTCGTGTAGCCGGGGAGATTTGAGGGTTGTTCTCAGCATAACCTCACCCATCTTGATAGACACAAGCCCTACACCGTAGATGCAGAAACATGATGATGGACAAGGCAGTGTCTAACCTCAAGGGACTGGGTGTCTTCTAAGAATGACTACGAAGCACTTAAGAGCCCGGTGCACTTGACATAGCTGGTGAGTACTGACCCCTGGCATCACAGAAGATGAATGAATATTCTACTTAAACTTATCTTCACTTCATACATATTTTTCTTCTTTCCAACGTACTACATTGTCATAATTACCTCTCATTGATTAACAGGAGAGAACCTTCTCACCTTCCCATACTTCTCCCGCTGCATTTTCTCTCGCCCACCAATGAACGTGAATATGGGTCCTCAGGCTAGGTGCATCGTGGTTCCCGTGCACACAGCGTATATTTTCCCCGGATCCCCCTCTCCTTCACAGACAGGGATCCATGGACCAGCAGATACATATGATTTCTTGAGTCATTTGCAAGGAGGCTTCTCAGTCACCACTGAGTTTGGAAGAAAGGTGTACCTCCCAGGAAGCAAACACTCATTGGGATAATATCACCCGCTGTACGTGAATTCCAAAACATCTACAAAACTTCACTTCAAGACAGCATGAGGGTTTTTATCTGGATGGTGGGATTAGGTGCAATAATTACTTTGCTCAGTAGTTTTTGGTGTCTTGCAAATTTTCTCTAATGAATGTGTACTTCATTTATACATTAATAAAGGGATTTATATGAATGGAAATGCATCGCTATTGTTATTTTAAATAAGTCTCCCGATTTTTGGGCGTATGTTGCACACGTCACACCAACTGCGCGTCAGCAGAGTTGTTGATATCTGCAGAATTCCCTAGAGCTCAATTGGTAAATTGGGCTTCCATGCACGCTCCCCCCAGAGGTGGGGTCTGTCTCAGGAAACGTGGTGAGAGGAAGTCAGAGAGCAGAGCTTTGTGCTGGATCATCGGGATTGATTATTGATGTCTGCTGTGCATAAAGGAGAGGTAGGCATGGTACGCTTACCGTGCATGTTACTGCCCCCAAATTACACCGCCATGCTAAGACAAGAGCGATTATGCATCCTTACTGGCATTGTAGGAGGAAAGCTAAATCATTTCGCTTCACAAAAAAAACAAAACAAAACAAAACAAAAACCTCCACATTAACAGAATACATATAAAGCCAATAATGAGACTCTCCTTCTACATAAAATGCTTACCACCCGGAGTCTGATGCATGATACTTAGAACATCAGCAGCACCAGGCACCAGAGCCCCTACCATCCGGAGACGAAAGGGCTTGCTAGAAGGGAATGGCAGATCTCCCATTACCTCTGCGTAACGAACACTAAAGACAATATTAAAAATGCCACTGAACATGTAGTCATAGATGCAAATCGTGTTTCCAGAAAATAAATTGGGAAATTAAACTCATCAGCTCAACCCTTAGCTAAAAATTACATAATTAATCCTTACTTTGTTTTCCTTAAGGCAAGGTACAGACTATCAAAAATTTGAATCTGATAGGTTACTAAATGAATTGCTCGGGGAAAGCAATACTTTCAACCTTACGCGTTTTATCACATTTGCATGTCAGATAAGCAATTTACTTACCTAGTTAGAGATGCTTTTACATCGAGTAATTTATTTTCTCCCAACTAAATGATGTTTTAGCCTCCTTCAAAATTGCCCGTCTTTATAGCATTATTGACAGACAAAGGACCTATAATAAATTCTATCTATTTAAAATGTGACCGGACCCGTTTTGACCTGCATTTACGCCCAGAAAAGCATTACCGCGATCGTGTATCCATTGCTCCCAAAGTTTCTCCACGTCCCTGCCGGGTCCCTTCTGGGTTCTCCCCTCTGCTCCAGACAACCACTGATTGGCTTTCTGTTACTAGAATTTAGTTGACTTTTTTTTTTAATTTTATGCAACTAAAATGCTACAGCCCGCAGCCCCTTTCCTCTGCCTTCCTCCATTCAGCATATTTGTTTGGCTATCCATTCCAGTTGTTGGTGGGGGTAGGAATTGTTTATCCCTCCTTACTGCTGAGAAGTATCCATCCTAGGGGATTTGCTACAATGTGTCTATGTACCTGCCCAGGGACCTTGGAGATATTTCCAGTTACCGATCTAGAAAGAGTCACATAAAATGTGTTATAAGCACATAGGCTTTCATTTCTCTTGGGTAAATACCTTGAAGTGTAATAGTTGAATCCTAAGATAGGTGCGTATATCACTTTTTAAGAAGAAACTGCCGAACTGATTCCAAGTATTCCAAAGAAAGTGCCTTTTCACATCCCCATAAGGAATGCGTGAGGGTCACATTTGCCCTGCATCTTTACCAATATTTGAGATGCTCACTGTTTTTGGCTTGGGTTGGTTAATCTAATATGAATAGGAGTGGAGTGGTATCTCATTTGCATTTTCCTTGTGGATAACGGTGTTTAGCATCTTTACCGACTGAATTTTATATCCGTTTTAAGATTTTTTTGTTAGGTTCCCTGACTTCCTATTATCGGGGCGGGGGGTCGTGAGTTGTGGACCCAAGTCCTTTGCCAGAGGCTTGCATAATTCAGAGCATTTCGGGCACTTGAGTTTTGTCTATTCTCTTAACAGTAGCTTTTAAACAGCAAGTCTTCGTTTTTTTTCAAATCAGATGCATGATTTTATTCCTCTTTTGTTGCGCTAGTGAAGGACGCTGCCTTCCGTGTCAGCTTACAGAATTTTCTCCGGAATTTTCTGAGTGCCAGAGATCCGTGACTGATGTTGAGCTCATGTCAGGGTGCGTGATGGCGGATGTAGGTATGGACGCTGATTCTCACAGCTCCCCCTTCTCGGCTCCCCGTGTCCGGGGGTCCTGACACCTGGGTCTCTCGGGGCTCCTCAGCTGAGAGGTGGGTGGGCTCTCCTTGGGCCTCTTTGCCTTGAGCCTGGAAATCCTCTCGGGCAGGACGCTGAAGCTCCCCTCGGTTACTTCTCTCCCAGAGATTTCTGCCCCACACCATCTGATGCCCACGGCCCGAAACCCTGATTTCATAGATCTTCTCCACCAGTTTAAGTTGTCCCGTCCAAAAAGGTAAATTCCGACTTTGTTATTTCACCTTGGCCCCAAACAGAAATTCCTTTAAACCTAGTAATACAAATAAAACCAAAATTCAATTACCAATAAAAATTAAATCTATTACAAAAAGAAAAATTCCCTTCTAAAAAGTGTCCAAAATCACAGCAAAATTCTAGAAACCCCTGGGTCACGCGCCATCAATGGCTGGCAATTTCCCAAACCCAAAACTTACAGGACATAACACAGTTAGTGTGGCAAACTGCTGGTACTTAGTCATGATTAACTTTCCCGGTATTCGAGCCAGTTCTTGATATGGGCACCTGAAATAAATTCCTTTCTATTAGGGCTGACATCTGGAACTCAGCTTGAGATTTAAGTTTCCCCAAATTAGTTTCATGCCAGGTGCGTCCATTCTTTAAGCAAGGTGACCTTGCTGTCCGGGATTATAAACGTACACATCGTATGCATCTGTTACCTGAATGTGCGCGTAAATGTCAGACATTTGCGCAGCGCCTCTAAAATACTCATCTTTCCCGCATTCTTCCTTCCGTCTTCCTGCGTTATGTTTTTATAAAGACAGAGATATTGACAAGGATGTTCTCATATGCAAAACCATGTCGCCCACTGGTAGCTACTCTAGCTTCCTTATAAAATAAGCCGAGCGTGTTGTTCCCATTGACCCGTCTTTCCTCTTAAAGCTTTACACACGGCTCCTGAGATTTTAGAAGCTTTAAGACGAAGTATCAATTACAAAGAGAAATGAGAGAATATACAGTATGGATCTGTCCTTATTTGTGGCATTTGAAGTTAAAAAAAATTGTTGAGGCTTGTTGATCTGAATTAATGGTTATATTTGCTGGCAGATGCTAATTCAAGGAGAGGAAACTTTTCAAGTTTACTAAAAAGAAAAATCAGAAAACAGTACTGGAGAGAAATCGCAGCCTTCATTTACTTTTCCCTGAAGAGTAGCTCTGAGTTTTTGTGTGGTTTTCTTCTCTTTTAGAATAACGCAGCACACAGACTTGTCCCAGATTTCCATGTAAAACACTCTTTCCCTGCCCACAGGTTTCACAAAAACATTACCCTCAGGAACGTGAGGGAGTAAAGTTTCAGGGAGATCTCCACTCTGCAGAAGTCTTTCTATATTTGTTTTTGTTGTTGTCATTGCCGTTGTTCCAATAGTAGTACAAGTTCATTTCTGATACTTTCTTCCCCTAAATTCCAGCTTATTCACTTGACATGGATATGCAAAAGGAGAAAGAAGCAGAGGCTAAGAGACTGTGGAAATAAATTAGTGAAGGAAATTCACCTGTATTAGTTACCTAAAATTAATATAGTTTTTAAAGATTTTATTTATTTATTTGACAGAGAAAGAGAGAGAGATCGCGAGTAGGCAGAGAGGCAGGCAGAGAGAGGGGGAAGCAGGCTCCCTGCTGAGCAGAGAGCCCGATGCGGGGCTCGATCCCAGGACCCCGAGATCATGACCCGAGCCAAAGGCAGAGGCTTTAACCCACTGAGCCACCCAGGTGCCCCCTAAAATTAATATTTGACAGGTGTTACTTCATGCTAGGTCTTTACATAGATTAGTGTTGTCAGTCCAGGTTCATACCCCAATGTGGCATGACTAACATCACCAGAATGTCATACATCACAGTAAAATCAGATATTGCTTCGTACGTTCCCTGCGATGGGCTAAGTGCTTTCACATGTGTTACCTTTCCTCAAAGTTGCAGATGTGGTCAATGCTATTCTAACATTCAGTTCCACAGATTTGGCAGTTCCTGCTGGTGAGGCTCAGAGACAGAAAATGTCCCGCAGCCCAGGGCGCTCACCTGGTGACCATTGTGTACTCTTCATAGGTCCTAGCACTCAACAGAAAGTGGCTCCAAGCAGTGTTATCTTAGAGTCAAGTCTGAGCCTGGGGCTGGGCTCTGCCAAGCCCTGAATAACGAGACAATCACTAACATTAAAACAAAAAAAGAGGTGACTTTCTGCCCATTATCGAAATGCTTTATTTCCTTGTTGGCATTAGGATCCTGGTTTGGGAACAAGGGTAGCCTAAAGGACCAGTGAAGTAGTCTGACTGCCTGGACACATGTGGGAATTTGATATTTGATAACATTGGCCATGGAACTGAATTGGAAAATAAGAGCCATTTATAAATAGATTAGCTTTCCATATATAAACATTCCTGTGTGTCGTCCGTTCCTACCTCACTCCACAAACCAACTGCAACACGAAAGACTTCTTGAAGAGATGAGTGCTTTACATCAAGTTCACGAAAGTGTCTGAGAGCTAAAATCTCAAGAAATAGGGAGGAATGGTCGGGGGATCTACAGGGGACTGAAACAAGGAAAGGGACAGGGTGATATGAACAGAGTCTCAAAGTTGGAGCATTTTAGAAAAGGTGAAAGTCAGGTTCTAGAAGAAATGCCGCCAAGCAACAAGCAGGTCATCAACTGAGCAGCAAACTGACAAATGCAAAGGTATAGGAGATAAACCAGCCATGCACCTAAAGCCTTCAGAGGAACCCGTGTCCCCAGGGGGGAAGGATTCGTCTGAGGGAATTCTGGGCAGATGAGGAGAGGGGGATGTTTCAGAGAAGGAGAGACTGAAGGGTTTTCTGCGTCAACACAGATTACAAACTGTGCTCAACAAAGTGTGGAAAATCAATGCTCTCAAAAGAATGCTGGAGTGCCATCCTTTTTATCTATAAAACAGGTAACAAGGGTTAAATCCTTGCAGAAAAATCAAGTCCCGTAGTGTATTAAAAGTTATTCCCTGTGACAAAAGGTGACTTCTCTCAGGGACTCAAGAGCATCTGAACTGTAGTGAGAGCTATTGATGTGAACCAGATTAAAGATAAGCGTGTACTGGTGCATTTGCTTAAATTCAAAACATTTCCCCCAAGCAAATAAAATAAAAAATAAACAAACATAAACAGAAATCATATATCCTCAATAATCTAGAAATGATATAAATGTCTTGAATCTGGTAAATATCTACCAGCACCGTAGAAAAGCATTATATCAATTTCCTGTATTACTAATAATAGTCAACATTTTGCTAGCTTTCCTAACCAATGCCATGAGTAAACAAAGCAAAACAAGCATGCAAAGAATATAAAAATGTAAATATTGGGAAACACAAGAATAACTGCCAGTATTCACAGATTTGTAATTAATTACATAGAAAAGTGTAATTAAATCCACTAAGCACCACGGAATCCCCTTCCCGTCCACATCCTTTCCTCCCCCTGCCTGTCCCTGGCCTGGGCTGCTTCCCATCTCTTACTCATGAGCCTGCCCGCCTTCAAACTCAGCACCCGGATCTGGCTGGTGAGGGTCCTCTCTGATGACCTGGCTTGGATCTTGCTTGGGATAGAGGCCAGTTCCGGTCTTGCAACTGGGAATCTTGGGATCCCTCCAGCTTCCAGCCTCTTTGATGCAACCCAACTTTCACCCGAGGCTGTGCCTTTGCACACCCACCTGTCCAGGCCACCCTCGGGCTCTTCAGGGACACACCTGTCCCTTCAGACCACTGGTCCCACAATGGCCCATGTGCCCTGACTCCCAGTAAACCAAGTGCCTCCCTGCCCGCAGCTCCCCAGTTCCCAAGGGAGCTTCTTGGGGCTGAGGGCTAGCTTACGTGTCCGGACAAGAGCTTGTTCACATGAATGTGTGCATCCGTCAAAATTTAATGAACGTTACCCATGAGTTTTGTGCAGGTTGTCTATAAACTTTACTTCTCATGAAACAGTCTGTGAAATGATGGTTGGGAAGCATGATGTCCAACTCCGAGAGCAGGAACCAAGATCAGGTAGACAGGCAAGAGGTTGATTGGGGAGACTCTTGGCATCCACCCAGATTTCCCACCCCAAGCTCAGATGCCAGGATCTCATCAACAGTGTCCCGATTTCTACCCAACACACATGCCGTGGCTGAGCACTTAGATGTTTCTGGAACTCGGCTACTTAACATACTTAACAGATAGGTCTTTTTTTTTTAAATATTTTATTTATTTGGGGGGAGGGAGAGAGACAGAGGGAGAGGAAGAAACAGACTCCCCACTGAGCAGGGAGCCTGATGTGACACTCGATCCCAGGACCCTGGGATCGTGACCTGAGCCAAAGGCAGATGTTCAATGGACTGAGCCACCCAGGCACCCCCAGCAGGACTTTACCTGGCCATTCTGTCTGCTACCACGGAGGCCCTTTGTCACCCAAACATGGCCAGTCACTGCATGAATTAGTGGCTGGGCATCCTGTTCTCCAACATTTCATTAGTATTTTATTACAAACTCTCTCAGGGTGAAGAAGCTTCCTGATAACACCCCTCTCCTCGCTGAAGACCTCAACTAACATCCCGACGTTGGATATCACCAAGCAGCTGCAGGCACCTGAGTACCCTTCCCCAAATCCCCCGAACCCCTTCTTTGCAGAGGCAGATGACCACTTTTCCAAATCTGATTCGTCATTCCTGGTGGGTGTTTCAATCCTGGGCTCAGGGCCGTGTGCAGCACGAGAGCTTAAACACAGTACCCGCAACTCAAAGTGAGAGTGTCCATACAGAGGACAATTCACATTTAGACTTATAGTACCCAACCTAATGAGTCCCATTATTTCATAAAAAATGGCTTACTCTACTCCATCCTACCTAACATTCCTTAGTCTAATAAATCCCATGCCCCCAGCAGCACTGACACATTGAACAGACTTCATATATAATTGGTCGATATTAAATTGTTCATGCATTTATTCTAAAGTTTGGAAGCAGGCCGGCTCTACCTACTTGTGCATGCCTTTCTTGCAAATAATCCATCATTTCTAATTATCATTGATTTCAGATGTGACAAGGTGTTTAATTCCATCGCATGGCAAGGTTTGCCAAATACGTAAAAATGAATCTGCCTCTAATTACCGGTTTTGATAATCCTAACTTCATTTACTGTTCTCCCATGGCGGAGCATTGCCAGAAACACTTTTAATAAGATCAAGAAATTAAAATTATAGAGAAATGAGCAGAGGTTAGAGAAATCACTAGCTTGCACACTGGGGTCGCAGAAAGTGCAAAAAGAATGCACGTTGCTTAATTCAGAAAAAAAATTCATTAGTTTTATTTTGGGTGGCGAACCCTTGATTTCATATCCACTCTGAGGATATGGTTGTTCTGGGTTTTTCTGTGCATCTTTGGGGGTCTTGGGCTGAGAGCTCCATCAAGCAACCTGCAGGAGAGATGCTCTCCTTCAGGGCCCCGGGTGGTGCTGGCGGAAGCTGTCCCAGGTACCCCACCAGGCGGCGCTGCCCTCCTTCCAAGTTCTGCATCAATCCCCAGGGTTTGACTGTCGGTTCAGCTCCAAGGAAAATAGTCGCTTAATCCTCAGAGAACGTTCTCAGCATTGCCTTTGGAAAACATCTGAAACCAAAGCCAATATTCGATAGAAAACAGAATGCGGCCTGCTAGGATATGTCGTTTGGAGAAACACCACTTTCCGGTAATTGGGAGGCTGAGAAATGCTTTATTTTGGCAATATTTGATTCAAACAACACTAAACTTTCAAAATGCTCTTCCTATTCGGAAACGGTCGGAGGCTTTGCCAGAATACTCAGC
>JAQQSY010008188.1:0-10027 GCA_028646535.1 Procyon lotor | reverse complement strand
CCAGGCAAAAAGACCAAATTAACTCATAAGAGAAAAATAAATCATACTGTTGTTACATGTTTTCACAAAATTAATGGATTAATAGCTTTCAGATTCTCTAAAAAATTAAATGTAAACCAAAGATGGTTTTATACATAGCCAATCTGACTTCAAATATAAAAGCTATATGCTATTAACTGATAAAAACTTAGGAGATCTTGTTGCCATGAGTTTTTCCTGAGGGAAAGACTAGATGACAAGCTTTCGATTGCCAAAATACTAAACAGGCATCGGTAACATTTAATATTTATCTACTTGTAGATCTAAGAATAGTGGTTGCCAAGGGCTGCAAGATGAGGGAAATGAGGAAATAGTGGTTTAAGAGTTCATTATAAGATGAATAAGTTCTGAAGATTTAATGTACAGCATGGTGACTATAGTTAATTATACACTTGAAATCTGCAAAGAGAGTAGATCTTAACTGTTCTCACCACTAAAAAAAAATGATCACTATGTAAGGTGATGGATATGTGAATCAGCTTGATTGTGGTGGTCATTTCACAATATAAACATCTATCAATTCATACTGTACACCTAAAAAATATTATACAACATAGATATATATATAATTGTCAATCATACTTCAATAAATCTGTAAAAAATAAAATATAATAATCAAAATAAGCAAGATGAATTATTTTTTTTAATGAAGATCTTCTATTTGAATTTAAAAAAAACAATTAACTAAAATTAAACAGGTTTCTTTTTTAGTAAGTTCAGTGAACTTGGCTTTGGAGAAATGTTCAATGCAGAAAGATGTAAAGTATTTTATGATGAAATTTTAAATATAGTCAGTGTACACAATGACAAAAAGCTAATGATGGATACTGACCATGTTGGTGGTGACAGATGCCAAAAGGTTGGTGAAGGTGATGATAACATTGATGGTAATGATCGACGTGGTCGTGGGAACAATGATAATGCTGATGGAGTTAAAAATGTTCCAGGGCTGGCAGTAGGCAGCAAGCTTCCCGGACTGCAGAGTAACTCCCTCAATGGAAGAAAAATTAACACACAAGGAAGATGTCGTTCATAGTACAAAGTGTACACCCAAAAACGAATTGCCTCCAAAGAGGTCCTGCTATACATAAATACACCCAACACTCCCCATCTCTGTGACCCAGTTTTATGACTGTGTTGGCCCCTTTCACTGGAAATAGATGTAAAACTGGGGCCTTTCTGTTTTCTGATATTAATTGCTGAAAACAAAGTACCACCAAAGATTTCCAGGTAACAGTGTTGCAGTTTTCCTCAAACCAGGTATCCAATTCTAGTTTTAAAGCAATTATGTGATAAGAACAAAATATCTTCCATGAATTCGCATTTCTAATGCAGACCTATAATATATACTATTTCCAATCATATATTTCCCTCCCCAAAGTGCTTTTTCCCCACTTAAAATATAGTTGTCTGTGTAATTCTGAGTGTTGTCATCAAGAAATTTGTGGATCATGGATAAGTTAGCTAGATGATAAGAGGAACAAAACTGAGATTTCTATTGCCCACAATTTTCTGTATAATGGGAAAGATGCTCCTATCAAGAGGCAAGAACAAACACTGCTTCATAACAGTATTTGGTTTTATGCCTAACTTTGATTCCTGGTATTGATATATTTAAAGTGGATTTTCTGTTTCTTAGCATTTTAGAAGACCCAGGTTTGATGGATGGAGACATGTAAGATGGCTTGTAAATCTGTTATCACTATCTAGAAGAAATTGATCTCTTTTTTGAAAATTAAAACAAAGTTCAAAATTCTTGCTATTATTAATGACTAAGGAGTTAAATATCTCACTGCCGGTAATTTAAGGTATAAAGTTTATGATAATGCAGACTTCCTTGTCTCCAATATCATAACAAGCACAGCTGTGTTATTGCTGTTGCCGATCAAGTGGGCCAATGTCTTTTAATGTTATATAAGAAAGCAAGTTACAAAAAACATATACTCTACTGATAGATGGGATGCTGCCTGATTCATGAATCATTTAATAAAGCAAATTAGATCTTGAAAAATATGTATGGTATGCTCACTTTGAGTAAAAAAAAATGCATGTATATTTATACCTATATATGCAAATGCATATATGCATAAAAAAAGATCTGGTAGAATATACATTACAATTTTAGATTCTTGGTAGTTAGAATATGATTGTTTTATTTTTGCCTGTCTGTATGTTTACTTTCCTACAATGCAAATATATTTTGTAATTTAAAAAGAGATTCTGGTAATATAGCTAGCAATAATATCCCTCCTTGGCCTTAATGTACTAAATTAAGTTTACTGAAATACAAAAATAAAGTGAGGGTCCCACAAAAGAGAGAGCATGGTATGTGGGAGGACAGCAGGCTCATGGTCACAAATTCCGGATTCTGGGCCAGTCCTACGTTTTACTGGTTGTATCACCTCGGATAAATTGTGTCACTTCTTGAGTGTCAGTTTCCTAGAGCAGGGACTGGCCATTTCCAGAAAGGACCAGATAGTATAGATTTTAGGTTGCACAGTCTGTAGGATCTCTGTTACTAATACGCTGCTCTGCCATTCTAACAGGAAAACATAAAGGAATGGGGACATGGTTTTGTTCCAATGAAATTTTATCCCAAATTACAGGCAGTGGGCTGGATTTGGCTGCGTTTGCCACCCCCTGTCCTGGAGAATAGATAATACCATCTCCTTTCTTTTCCTAGGTTTTCCTCACACTAAGGAATAAAGAGTATACCTCAATATACGTAGCCACACTATATGCCCAGAACCTTAGCTGCACAGACTTATAAGGCAGCAATCCAGAGAGGAAAAAGCACAGATTTAGAGACAACAGAGTTCATTTTTAATTTCTGCGTTTCTGCATTATGTGCCTACAGTGCTCTTTGAGGATTTCACTATTTTTTAGCCAGTATTCATAGTCTATAATAGGACCTAATTCATAATAGTTATTGATAAATATTTGTTGAATGCATAACTTCTACTTAGATGCTGATTATCTAACACTCCCTCACCCCAATTCCTTTCCATATTCTCCCCAAAGTGTTATAATACAACTTTTTGTTCTCAGTACTTAATGTCAACAGTATTAGAACCCTGATACTGCAGACCGTATTGTCATGCAGAATTTACCATCCCTATGGAACCAAATATTGTACTTTCAATTGTTTCCTTATTTGTGCTACTTGTAATTTTTCCTGGAATTGAGACAGTTGGCCAGTACTGAGCACCTCTCCTTTATATTTTCAGATGCTCCATATGCTCCATATGCTCCATACTATCTGTCAAGTACTCCTTAAAATTATTTTCCAAATATCCAAGTATTTGAGACAAGCTATCAATTTCATTCTTCTCCTGAAGGCCTCCATCCTCTGTCCTTTCCGGACTCATTCTACAGACCTGAGGCATGACTGTCAGCCTAGAGTTTCTTTGCTGCTTTCCTATGTTGGGCCCCCTCTATCCTATGTTCTAGTATTTTCACTGAGATGTCCATTAATAGTATCCTCATCTCATTTCTGCTCCTTTATATGCTGTGTGATTCTCTCTCTCTCTCTCTTTCATCTATCTATGGCTAGATATAACTTCATTGACATTTTCAAAGACCAGCTTGAGTTTCATTGATTTCTTTCTGCTGTTTATCTGTTTCCTATTTCATTGAATTCCATGCTTATCGATATTATTTTTTTCATTCTGATTCTTTTTTTTTTTTTTTTTAGTTTATGAGGGTGGAAGCATAGATTACTGATTTTAGAATTTCCTTCTGTTCTAAAATAATCATTTAATGTCAGGCTTTCCTATTAGCATTGCTTTAGCAGAATTCCAAAAGATTTGATTAATGTATCTTCATATTCTGTCTGTTCAAATGTAACTTAATGTGTGACTTCTTATTTGGCCTATGTTAGAGGTAAGGTGTTTAATTTTTGAAGGTTTGAAGATTTTACAGGTATCTTTCCACAAATCACTCATAGTTTGTATTTTAATGGTAAGGGTACATACTCTATATAATTTCAACTTTTGTAAGGTATGGTGGTTTGTTTTATTGCTCAGAATAGGTTTTTGTCTTGAAATATGTTCCATGTGCATCTAAAAGATTAGGTATTCTGCTAGTTCTTCTTTTTTTTTTTTACTTTTTTTTTATATCTGCTAGTTCTTGGTGGAGTGTTCTAAAAATGTCAATTTATGGATATTTTCTATGTCCTTATTAATTTTCCACTACTTTTATCAATTAATGACAGAGGAATATTGCAATCTCCAACTAATGAAAGACTATTTTTCCTTTCAGCCCTGTCAGTTTGGGTTCGTATATTTTGAAACTATTAATACATGAATTTATTTAGGAGTATTATGTCACCTGGATGAATTAATTGATTCCTTTATCATTCTGAAATGTCCTTCCTTATTTCTAGTAATATTCCTTGCTTTGAAGTCTACTTTGCTTAATGCCAATAATAATCACTCCAGCTTCATTTTTTTCATGTTTTCACAGTATTTTTTCTCCATTATTATAGTTTCAGCTCCCTGTATCTTTATATTTAAAGTGGATTTCTGGGGCACCTGGGTGGCTCGGTTGGTTAAGCTTCTGCCTTCTACTCAGGTTATGATCTCAGGGTCCTAGGATCAAGCCCCACATCAGTCTCCCTGCTCAGCTGGGAGCCTGCCTCTACCTGTCCCTCTGCCTGTTCTTCCCCCTCGTTGCACTTTCTCTCTCTCTCTCTCTCTCTCTCTTTTTCTCTGTCAAATAAATAAATAAAATCTTTTAAAAATAAATAAATAAAGTGGATTTCTTGGGAAAACATGTAGTTGATTAATACCTTTTATCCAATCTGACAATCTCTGAACTTTAATTAGAATATCTAAGCCATTAGCATTTAATTAGCATTTAATTCAATTACCAATATAGTTGAGTTTAAATGTTCCATCCTTGCTATAGGTTTTCTACTTCTGCCAATTGTCCTTTATTCCATTTTTTTTCTTTTTCTTGCCTTCTTTTGGACTAATTGAGGGTGTTTTGTTGGGTTTTTTTGTTTTGTTTTGATGATTTTATTTTATCTCCACTGTTGGCTTAGTAGCTATAGCTCTTTTTTTTTATTATTATTATTTACTTGTTATTCTAGGTGTTCCATATTCATCCTTTCTGGATTTTCCCACCTAGAGGGTGGCATGGAAAATTCCTATAGACAGGTGATCTAGTATAATTATTGGCTCATGTTGTTTGTTTCCTAGGAATCAGTTTGGTGCTGCCTGTTGTCAAATATCTGGTAAATATTGTTTCATATGTCTTGTCTGGTTTTCTTGTTGTTTCTGGTAGAAAGACAATTCCAGTAGGATTTCTTCCTTCATGGGTAGAAATCAGAGTCCACTCACTAACTTTTAACTATCCAGACTGACCATGTTGTGAAATCCTTCAGATTTAAAAGATGGATGGATAGATAGATAGACAGATAGATGACAGATAGATGATAGATAGATCTATATACAGATAGCTTCTTCAATCAAATGGAACTTTTCTTCACTCATCCATAAATTGAAATCATAATAACTAAGAATTAGAGTTGTTTTAAGGTCATTTCATCTGTTAACGAATCTTGTTTAGAACTTGGGAAAGTTTAGTCAGTATGAAAAGTTAATCTTCCAGGAGCAAACATTTACCACTTGATAATTACTCAATAGAACCTACTACATGTATAGGTCCTAATGTATAGGTAAGCAACCTATCAGAAGAAAAATGCTTTCTCCTCTTATAAATTATGTTTCCCTCTGTGTTTTTTTCTCATTGTATTAAAAGGAGAAATGAAGAAAAATCATTACAAGAAGATGCAACACCCCATGATGGATGTTGTCTCTTTCTCCAGACCAAACTTTAAACAGCCATTTCAAGTTAGGAATACCAAGATTCCTTCCAGGGAGTCTCTTGGGCATCTACATATAATTACTATCAGCCTAAAAATTTTCTCTGCATTGATCACAGGTTGACTCTAAAAACAAACAATAAGTAGTAATTTGGAAATCAACAACATAGAAACAGAAAAATGGTGAAGCACATTTAGAGGATACACAAAGTGGCCAAGAATGGACTGCCCACTAAGAACAGAGGATTCAGAGCTATGCAAGGAGGGGAAGAAGGGAAAGTGTCTAGTTCACACTCAGATTTTTTTGCTCTTGATCTGTAAGTTTCAATATATTCTATTTCTACCTCCAACTACTCCTGTTCCTGATCCAACCTGAACTTTTCCTGAGTCCTCTCAGCCCAATAGAGACTAATCAGTCTCAAACTGTTCCTCAGTAGCTTTATTTTACTCAGGATAAACTGCATTCCATGCCAATTTTTCAAACTACAAAATTATTCTAGTTTCAATAAACACAAAACTTTAAAAAAAGAAAATTTTTCTTTCTTTAGTTGATTTTGCTGCCCTCCCAGAAACATAGAGCTCAATGCCAAAAAAAAAAAAAAAAGCTACAGATCAATAAATCAAAATTAGTGTAGGTTGAAATCTGACATTATTTTTTTTTTTAAAGATTTTATTTATTTATTTATTTATTTGAGAGAGAAAGTGAGAGGATGAGAAGGGCGAAGGTCGGAAAGAGAAGCAGACTCCCCGTGGAGCTGGGAGCCCGATGCGGGACTCGATCCCGGGACTCCAGGATCATGACCTGGGCCGAAGGCAGTTGCTTAACCAACTGAGCCACCCAGGTGCCCTGACATTATTTTTTAAAGCTTTCGAGATAATTATTATGTATAATCAGAACTAAGAATAAGTACCCTAGGACCTCAAGTTCAATGACAAATTAGGACAAATTCCCACTGCCTAATGAAAATTTATATTTTTATAGCAACCATTTGGAAAATATTTCCACATATATTATTCCATTATTTTTTAAACTTTGGGATTGGTATCATAATTTCATTTGTTTATCAAATGTGGAGATTGAACTGTCACTCAGTAATTAATAGAGCTTTAGTTATCAGCCCACATTACCTGGATTTAAGATAAGGCGGCCACACGTTTTCATTTTATGGGTCTGGATGAATGTATAATGACATGTATCTATTATATGTATCACCATTATAGTGTCACATAGAATAGTTTCTGTGCCCTAAAACCCTCTGTGTTCCACTTGTCCATCCCTCTCTCCATTAGAAGCCCTGACAAGCATTAATCTACTCTCTCCATAATTTTGCCATTTAGATTATCATAGAGTTACTTCTTTCCCTTATTAATATGCATTTAAGTTTCTTCCATGTCTTTTCATGGTTTGATAGTTCATTTCTCTTTAGCACTGAATAATATTCCATTGTCTGGATATACCACAGTTTATCTGTTCACAAACTGAAGGACATCTTAGTTGCCTCTAAGTTTTGGCAATTATGAATACAGCTGCTATAAACATCAATGTGCAGCCTTGTCAACTCCTTTGGGTAAGTACCAAGGAACATAATTGCTGGACTGTATGGGAAGAGTATGTTTAATTTTGTAAGAAACCACTACACTGTAGCTGTACTATTTTCCATTCCCACCAATAATGAGTAAGAGTTCCTGTTGCTCTGCATCTTTGCCAACATATGCTGTTGTCAGTGTTTTTTATTTTGGTCATTCTAATAGGTGTGTAGTGATATCTCATTGTTTCAATTTGCATTTCCCTGATGACATATGATGTGGTCGTTTTTATATGCTTATTTGCCTTCTGTGTATCTTCTTTGATGAGGTGACAGTTAAGGTCTTCAGCCTATTTTTTAATCAAGTTATTCCTTTCCTTTTTTATTGAAAAATATTTGACATATACCATTGAGTAAATTTAAAACGTATAACATGTTAATTTGATACATCTATTTTTATAATATGTAACATGACTGCCACTGTAGTAATAATTAGCACCACCATCATGTTCCATAATTATCATTTCTGTTTAGTTTTTGAAATAATTGAGTTCTAATCTCTTAGCAAGTTTGATGGTACATACAATATGACTGTCAATATCCACTATTTTGTTCATAGGTCTCTAGGACTTTTTACTACACATTGCAAATTTGTACCCTTAATATCTGTCCTATCATCCCACTCCCATCCCCTGGTAATCACATTTTAATTTCTGTTTTTAAGAGTTTGGAGTCTTTTTTAGCTTCTACCTATAAATAATATTATACAGCATTTGTCTTTCTGTCTTATTTATCTTACTAAGTGTAGTGTCCTCAAGGTCCATCCAGACTTAGTGTATTTGGATAATAGTCCTTTACCAGATACGTCTTTTCCAAATATTTACTTATAGACTGTGGCTTGTCTTTTTATTTTCTTTCCAGTGTCTTTCTACAGAGTAGAAATCTTTAATTTATTTAAATTAAATTTATTTATTTAAATTTAATTTTAACCAAGCCCAACTTTATCAATTCTTTCTTCCACAAATTATTCTTTTGGTATTATACCAAAAAAGTCATTGCCATACCTAAAATCATCTGTATCTTTCACTGTTATCTTCTAGGAGTTTTATAGTTTTGCATTTCACATTTAGGCTTATGATCCATATTGAGTTATTTTTGTATGAAATGTCAGCTCTAATTCATTTTTTTTGCATGTTGATGTTCGGCATCATTTTTTGATAAGATATCTTTGCTCAGTTTTTTGTGGGGTTTTTTTTGCCACTTTGTCAAAGATCAGTTGACTATATTTATGTGGGTTTATTTCTGGGATTCCTATTCTGTTCCATTGATTTGTCTGTTTTTCTGCCAGTATCATACTGTCTTAATTACTATACCTTTCTAGTAAGTCATTATAGGAGGTAGTGTCAGTTCTCCAACTTTCAAGCCAGGCCTACTTCTATTCTGGGTCTTTTGCCTCTCCATAGAGTTTCTAATTAGTTTGTTGATATGCACAATATAACCTGCTGGGATTTTGATTGGAATTGTATTGTATCTGTAGATCAAGTCCAGAGCTAAAATTTTGACACTGTTGAGTCTTTTTGTTCACAAACATGAAATATCACTTCATTTATTTAGTTCTTCTTTGATTTTTTTATCAGAGGTTCATATTTTCCTCATACAGATCTTGTACATATTTTGTTAGATTTATGCTTACATATTTCATTTCTAGGGGGCTAATGTAAATGGCATTGTGTTTTTAATTTCAAATTCTAGTTGGTTTTTGCTGGGGAAAGCAATTGACTTTTGTATGCTAACCTTGTATCTTTCCACTTTACTATAATAAAGACATTTTATTTCTTCCTTCTCAATCTGTATAACTTTTTTTTTCTTGTTTTACTGCATTTCCTAGGACTACCACTACTATATTGAAAAACAGTCATGAAAGGGACATCCTTACTTTGTTCCTGATTTTAGTGGGAAAGATTTCAGTTCCTTACCATGAAGTATGATGTTAGCTATAGGTTTTGTTTGGGTGTTTTTTGTTAAGTAGAGAAAATCCCTATTCTAAAGGAATAGAGAATAGGTCTATTCTCAGTTTACTAAGAGTTTTTATCAGGAGTGGGTATTGGATTTTGTAAAATGCTTACTCTGCACCTATTGATATGATTACATGACTTTTATTCCCATCTAGTCATGGTGTATAATCCTTTTGATATATTGTTGGATTCTATTTGCTAATATTTTGTTGAGGATTTTTGCATTTTGTTCATGGGAGATAATAGTCTGTAGTTGCTGGTTGTTGTTGTTGTTTTCTCATACTGTCTTTGTCTGCTTTTAGTATTAGGATAATGCTGGCCTCATAGAATGCTTTTATCTTCAGAAAGAAACTGTAGAGAAATGGCATGATTTTTCCTTAAATATCTGGTAGAATTCATAAGATGGCCAGAATGGGCTGAAGTTGAGTATTTCCTTTTCTCCATGTTGTGGCTGGAGCCAACTAGAACTTTCTGCTGTGAGGCCTACCAAGAAAAGCCTTAAAAAAAAGAGGAAAGAAGGAAAAAAAGAAAAGAAAAAGAAGGAAGGGAGGGAGGGAGGGAAGGAGAGAGAGAGAGTGAGAGAGAGAGAGAGAAGGAAGGAAGGAAGGAAGGAAGGAAGG
>JAQQSY010008187.1:0-10027 GCA_028646535.1 Procyon lotor | reverse complement strand
TCTGGGACAGCGACCCCCGGATGTCCCGCAGCCCCACCCACGCAGCACGACCCCACCAGAGCTGTGAGCCAGCAGCCCCCCGGGCAGGCTCCTGTCTGTGCCCAAATGCCACCTCACCGTGCCGACTCCCCCTTACAGACCTCGCTGCAAGGCAGCCCCCGGTCCCCATTGCCTGCCCCCGTCCAGGCCGTCTTCTCTCCGGGGACAGACCCACTTAGACCACCCTGTCTCCAGCCACCCCCCACCCTGCTGTCTGTCCTTGCGGGAGCTGCAGATGGCTACTGGGAGGCCCCTGTCCCTCCCTGCCCAGCGCCCCTCACCACCCGTAACCAAGAGGACCGGCTCGCTTCGGGTGAGAACAGCCGATTCCCACCGAGGCAGGTCACTGGAGAGCCCCCCGCACACATGTGCGAGCAAGCATGTGCAAACACATACATGTATGGGCAAAGCACACACAAATACACGCATGTGTAAGCAAGCACATGCAAATACACACATGTGTGAGCAAGCACGTACAAATACACACATAGGTAGGGCAAGCGTGTGAAAAACGCATGTGTAGGGGCAAGCATGTACAAACATACATGTGTGTGGGCGTGCGTATGCAAACATACACATGTGCGAGCAAGCACGAGCAAAGACACGCCCATATACGCCGGACGCAGACGTTATTTTTCTGAAACCTCCGGCAGCTGCTTCCACGAGCGTGTGTGTCAGAATACAGCTTCGGAAACGGCCGATGACACAGGTCATCAGGCACGTGTGAGCTCACCGTGGTGACTATGCCATGGATGCGTCGTGTGTTGTGCTCGCAGGACAGAATTAAGTGCATCTGTACTTGCAGACACTTTACACAGGGCACTGGCCTGTGGGCCTCTGCCACCCCCAAAGGCTGAGGAAGGTCCGCCCGCAGGCACAAAGCCGGACTCCCTTGCCCAGCACCCCGAGGGCCCTCCCCGCTAACCCCCACCCCCACCAGGCTCCCCTCTGGCCAGGCAGTCCCTTTGGCTTTGCCGAGCCTGAGCCTGCCCTGCGTGCACAGCCCCCGTCCACCTCCACCCACCCCAGCAGCAGCGAGCCCGGGGCCTCCGGCACAAAGGCCTCCTGGGACCCCCTCTGGGAAGGCGTATGGGCCCTGGCCGCCCACACAGGGCCGGCACTGCTCCATCTGGGGCCATCTCCCACCCAGCTGGGACCTCCAGGGGCAGGCGCTGAGCTGATCCCCCTCCCCCGGCCCACACAGGAGATTGACTGCATGAGGGACTGAACCAAGGAGGGGCAGCGGGTGCCAAGGACTCAGACCCAGACCCTGGAAACCCAGCCCCAGAGCACGTGGCTGAGCAGGGTGGAAAATCCCACCTAAGGACCGCTGCGCACAGCATGGAAACATTCTATCCCGCTCTCTGGGAGGCCCCACGCCCGGGGGAGTGACTGGTCCACACCGGCCTCCGCCACCACCCCGCTGGCCCCCCTGCGCGCCGCTGACCCCAGGAAGCTAGAGACTGCTCAGGGCCGGTTTCTCCGGCTCTCTGAACCCCCTGCCAGTTCCCAAACGCGGCTGCCCGGACCACATTGTGTCCTCCTCGCCTCCCTCTCACGCACGAGGGGCCTGAGTTCTCAAGCTGGGTTAATGAATAACGGGAGCCGTCAGGCCTCAGTGAGCCGCAACGCGGGGGGCGCGCGAAGGGAGGTGGGGAGTCGGGGCTGCCGACCATTCGCACGCGCCGGTGGCCGGGCCCGACCTCGGCGCCCAAGCCCTTGGCGTCCCGGGACAAAGGGGAGCCCGAACTCTGGGCAGACGAGGGTCTGGCTTCAAAGAAAGGAGGGGGCCCGCGACAGGTGCAGCGGGCAGGCCCCCCCTCCCCTCCCCCTGCGGGGTGGTGGCCGGACCCCTACACCGAGGGCCGGCGGCCCCCGGCCCGGCAGGCGCGCGCGGGCGGGCGCACGCACTCGCGGCGGAGAGGCGGCCCGGGGCGCGCACCCCACGCCCCCTGCGCCCGCGTCCCGTGGCCCGCGCTCCCCGAGGGCTCACCTGGCTGCGGCCCGACAGCGAGAAGGCGGCGCGGCTGGCGAAGCGCGCGGTGCCCAGGCGGGGCGCGCGGCCGGGGGCGCCGGGCGGAGGGCTGGGCGTGCCCGGAGCGCCGGCCGCGGGGGCCTGCCCGGTCCCCAAGCCCAGCGCCTCCACCTGCCGCGTCAGGCGCTCGAGCTGCGCCTGCAGCCGCTGGTTGTCGCGCTGCAGCTCGGCCACGGTGCGCGCCAGCGGGCCGGCCAGGCGCAGCGCCTCGGCCACGCGCCGCTCCACGCCGCGCTGCAGCCCCTGCATGTCCTCGTGCAGCGCGCGCACCGCGCCCTCCAGCGCCGCCTCGTAGCGGCCCAGCGCCTCGCGCACCGCGCGCGCCTCCTCGGCGTCGGGGCCCGGCTCCATGGCCGAGCGGGGCGGGCGCGGGCCTGGCGGGGACGGACGCCCAGCTCCTCCGCCGCCGCGCGCCGCGACTGGCCGGCCCGGGGCCGGGTTCACCCGGGGGGCGGCGGGAGGGGCGGGCGGAGGGCGGGGGGCGGGGGGCGGGGCGGGCCCGCGAGCCCCGGGACTGGGCGCCGCGCGGGGGCGGGGCCGCGGGGGCGGGGCGGGGCGGGGCGGGGGGCCGCGGAGGCGCGGAGCCCGGACGTCCGGGCGCCGCGGTCCGGAGGGGCGGGGCGCCTCTGCGACCCCGGAGGAGCGGCCCGGGCGAGGGGCGTGGACTTGACCCTGGAGACCACAGACCCGGGTTCTGCCTTCCCTTCGGGCTCTCAACGGGCGGCCCGGTCCCGCTGGGGGGTCGGGGGAGGGGGGACCGACTGCTCAGAGAGACCCGAGGGCCGCAGGAGACCCAGAACCGCCGTCCTGACGACCCTCGCCCTGGCCGGTCCCCGGCCCCCTCCGCGCTGTGCGCTCGGCTCTGGTAAGCAGGGACTCACCTGCGGGAGCCCGGCCTGCAGTCTCTTGCACTTGCGAAGACCCAGGGAGCAGGGACCCCACTCTGTGTGGCTCCATCTTTGAGTCCTTCTGGCCACTGCTCAGAAGGGGCTGCAGGCTCACCAAGGGGCCCCCGGTGGGGTATCCTAGTCGGGGATCCAGGAGAGGCTGGCAGAGGGGAAGGGTGCACTGAGGGCGGAATCTCCCAATCCCGGGATGAGTGCGTTTTGGACGCGCGGGTCCGGTCCCTCCAACGGAGTCTCAGTCCCGCGCCTCTACCCGCAGGCCGGGGCCCCCACCACTCTTCCCTGCCAGCACTCCTTTCATGCCTAAACCCACACCTTCCTCCCTTCAACCTCCCCCACCGACCAACCCTCCCAAGAAAGGGAAGGATGCAGACAGTTGTTGCTTCAGGAGGACCCGAGGGCCGCTGAGCAGAGACACTCTGAGTTATTGTGATCTGCTTTTCAAAAATGGGAACATCCCGGGGCGCCTGGGTGGCTCAGTGGGTTAAAGCCTCTGCCTTCGGCTCAGGTCATGATCTCAGGGTCCTGGGATCGAGCCCCGCATCGGGCTCTCTGCTCAGCGGGGAACCTGTTTCCCCTCCCCCCACTCTCTGCCTGCCTCTCTGCCTACTTGTGATCTCTCTCCTCTCTGTCAAATAAATAAATAAAAATCTTTTAAAAAAAATAAATAAATGGGAACATCCCATCTTTTCCTCAAAAACCTTTCCTGACTAGCCTTCTCCTTACCAGGCCAGGCCCACCTGAAGGAGGCCCAGCGGCTGGGCAGGCACAGCTAGATGCCTCAACAACAAGTCTGAAGGGCTTGTTCCTGTCCTGTTGGGCTTCCCGGACTGTGGATCAGCCTGATGGATGCTGAGCTGAGCGCAGACCCCTCCCCCCTTGCTCCCCCCCACCATGGGGACAAGAAGGAATTCTGGGTTACCTAATCCAAGGAGCCTTCCAGCAATTAGTTCATGGGAAAGTCAAGTGCCAAAAGGGGTGCCTGTTTCGTGTGTGTGTGTGTGCGCGCGCGCGTGTGTTCCAAGTAGCTGTCTGCACGGGGTGAGCCAAACCACTCCCTGCCTTCTTTCTCTGGGCAGAACCTTTGGGAGAGGCTGCGAGAGGCTGGGAACGCCCTCCCCACCCTCTCCACCCCCCTCCCCTGCAGGTCTGAGCACAGGAGCCCCAGGTCCAGAGACCCTGTCTCAGCCAGAAAAGCCCATTCCCTTGCTTTGCAGGACCCATGGAAGAACCACACGGTGAAGTCCTGGGGGGCACTGGCCAGTGCGACCTCCCGGGCCTGAGGCTGCAGCATCCATAGGCGTGAGTGTGGGCAGGGGTCCACCCACCCTCTCCGGCCTCCCACTGGGTGAGTCGTCTGCAGTCCCCATTCACCAGGAGAATATTTGGGAGGACCTGCTTAGGGGCAGGGCAGGGCTCCCTCTGCCGCCGAAGTGGGGACTCTGTCAAGGGCAGAGAAGGGGCTCACTGTGGGTTCCAGGAAGGCAGGCCATCCAAGAAGCACACCGGCCTCCCTTGGCCTCTCTCCCTCTGCAGTCAGACCACTGAGTCAGTAGCGGGAGAGGAGCCTGGGAGAGGAGAATTGTACCAGGAGCGGGCACAGAGGGCATAGGGGCAGGGATGGGGGCGACAGGAGACTGTGTCTTGGGGAGGGGGCTGGAGGAGGGGCCGCTGGGCTCCAGCTCAGCCCCCACCCTGTACCAGCCTGTGCAGGAGGCCGGGGCTGCCAGCCGAGTGGGGCTGCACTCCCTCCACATTTGCCAGCCCTGAGGTCAGCGTGCTGGTGAGGCTGGCCTCCCCCCAGGCCCAGGGGGGCTCCGGGGCGGCGCTTCCAGCTCCCCCTCCCCTGGCACTGGCCCCTGCACTGCCTGCTGGGCCCTGGATGTGCCCCTGTTCTAGGCTGGAAGCCAGATGTGGGACCAGCCCTCCCCGGGCCCCCTGCCTCCCGTCACTTCTCAGAATCAAATCCGTGCCAGGCCACAACTATGAAGTCGGGGAAGTCGGTCACGGACCTGAGATGGGGAAACTGAGGCTCCGGGAGGTAGAGGACCGGTCTCCCTTCCTCCTGGGGCAGCACTGGAGCCCGGGCCCCGTCTGCAGACCCGTCTGTCAGTCCCAGCACACGTCCCGGGGGGACAGCCACACTCAGCCACTTCTGGGCAGCTTCTCCCTGCTCCCTGGCCGGCGGGAGGCCACACGCCCCCCGCTCTGCAAGGGCTCCAGCCACCCACGCACGGCCCTCCGGAGGAGTCCCCGAGGACCGCTCCCTCCTCCTCCTCTCTGTCTCGGGACTCCCGTCTCCGTGCCTGTCCCGCCCCACTGACCTGCTGAGTGTTGTTTTGCTCACGCCTTAACTACGGTGGGCCCCCTCTCACCTGCGCGCCCTCGCTGGGTGCACTCACCACCCCTGCACCCTGCTGACGATCTCCGCTGCTCCACCTCCGGCCCCTGCGTACCCACCAGCCTCCTGCCCTTCTGCCCTGAAGGTCACACCTGCTCCCAGACGCCTCAGTTTCTGAGGTCACAGTCACAGCAGGCTTACCGGGACGGGGGAAGGCCGAAAGGAGGGAACGGTCAGACCTCCACCGTCCTGTGCCCGCCGGGCTGGTGCCACCCTCCGCGCCCTGCACCCCGGGCCCGTGTGAGCTGATGGCTGGACGGCGAGCAGAGGGAGGGAAGAGGTGCTTGGGCACCTGTGAGGTGTGGGGGTGCCATTCGCTAAGATGGGTGGCAGGTGGCAGGGTGCATTAGAGGGAGCGGTGAGCCCTGCACACAGCCCGTCTCCGAAGTCAGCTCGGCCTTTGCCCGAGGGATCCCTCCAGCCCCTGTGCCAAGAAGAGCTCAGTTGGAGGGTCGCGGGCCAGGCCAGATGGGCCTGCCACACCCTCCGTGCAGCCCTCAGCTCGCAGGGCAGCAAACTGGCCCAGCCACCCGGCTTCGTGACCAGGAAGGGGCAGGAAAGCAGCCACAGCCCTCCCCTCGTGCCCCGCAGCCGGAGGTGCCCAAGGGAGGGCGCTCACAGGGCCTCCAAGAGGTGCACTCCAGGCCCGACGGATTCCTGGGCGGGCATGTCCCCCACCAGTCCTCCTCCCAAATCCTGAGTCCGCCTCGCTTCCGTCCCGGAAATGGCGGCCTCGTCGTGAGATCCGTGGGAGTGGGGACGCGGGGCTGTATTTGCCGGTCCCGGGGCCCTGAGGCCGCTGGGAGCCCAGGCAGGGGTCCCCGGGTCACTCCACCCAAGCCCCAGACGTCATCGCTTCATCCCCAGGGGACATTTGGCAGCCGCCCACCGGTGTGGGATGTTCGCCTCCTCCCCGTGCATCGGAGGGCGTGTCGGTGCACACGGCCCTGGGGGGGGGGGGGCGTCATGTGGGGGAAACGTGCGGGCGTCGCGGGGTCTGTGGTGCTTGCTCACCAACACGAACACGCTGCGCGGAGGGCACGGGGACCCGTGTCAGTAGGAGGGACCTTCATGCCAGTGCGCTTGTAGGTGCTGAGCGTGCGCTTCTACACACACGCGTGTGCGTGCAGGACATGGGCCGACACGCACGCTGTCCTGTGGTGCTAGTGCACGCGTGTGCGTGCGAGCACGTGACGTAGCGTGTCCCCGAGAGCGGCCTGTGTCACACGTGTGGAGACATATCAGCTCCACCCTGCAGGTCCCGGGCCCGTGTCCGGCAGACCCGCGAGTCCGTCTGTCCTCAGAAGGGGCAGATCCCGGGCCGCGGGCTGCTCTGCTCTCTTGCACGGAACACGCTGGGGGCAGCCCTGGTTTGGGGGGATGCAGGGATATCGGGCAGAACGGGGTCGGGCTCTGGGTCCCGGCGGGGGAGGGACCTTCCCACGGACCCCTGCTGGGGCTTGGGCTGGCCTGCGAGCAAACGGCACGCACCCCGGCCTGGGGCACCTGAGGACCTCGCCGCCCACCCGGGGCGCTGGAGGGCGTGCAGTGGAGACAGCCGCTTCCAGACCAGATAAGGCTGCCCGGCTCACAGTTTCCATTTCCAGGAGCCCCAGCCCCTAAGCCCTGGCCCCACGGCCTGGGGAGGTCCCACCGGCTCGCCCTGGGAACTGCAGCCCCAAGAGGGGACACCGAGGTCTGGGAAGAGCCAGCACCCCGCCACAGCTTGTCCCGGGCCCCTGGGCTGTGGCGTAGGGTCTCAGGGGCCGGACAGCCTGGAGCCAGACACAGGGGATGGGAGGAAGGAGGACGGCCCCTCCTCCCTGCACCGCCCTCCCCTGCCCTGCTGAGCCGGGCTGCTCCCCACCCAGGGGCCAGCAGTTGTCAACTGGGCCTCGGGCTCCGTGCTCCTGCCTTCTCCCTGCCCCCTCCACCCCCCCCAAGGCCTGGCCCCTCCTGCCCTGCTCGGCCTGCTCCCCTCCCCCTTCCTGGACTATTTATAGAGCCTGGTTCAGTGGCCTCCAGGACGTCCAGGACGAGAAGAGCCGGAGGTCCGGGGCTATGGCTCACCGGCTCCTCGGGCCTTCCCCAGGGGCCCCGCGGGCTGGGCAGTGTCTGCTTTCAGCCCAGCGAGAAGAGACCGGCTCCGAGTGAGCGGTGGGGGTGGGGAGGCCAGGCTGAGCTGGGGGCCCTGCTGGAGAATTTCGTAGCCATAGACAGGCCGGCCTTCCTCGGGAGCGTGCTGGGGACAGTCAGGGCTGCGGTGCACACAGGAGGTCCCGGGGCCCACCACACCTCCTCGCCACCTCCCCTGCAAGCCCCAGAGGCAACTCGCCCAAACAGAAACGTCCCTCCGACCCAAGGGTCCCCTCCACCAATAGGGAATGCCTCGTGGTGCCGAGGAAGGTCCTTCCAGGAGGATGCACAAAACTCGCTCCCGCACTCGTGCCCGCGCTGCTCCCTCTGCCTGAAGCATCCTCCCCTCTGTCCTAACACGCTCCCGCTCATGCCTCGTTTTCACGTCTTCAGGGCCCACCCAGAAAGCTGCCTCCTCTGGGAAGCCTACCCTGATGAGGCCTGTCCCCAAGCACCTCCACTCCCCGTCCCGCCGTGCCCCTTGGAATACATCCCTTCTCTCCGGCCCTGTCTCCGTCCCCCGGTGTGCAGCTCCTGTCTGTCTTGAGTAGGGATCTCTGTTTGCGGGACAGGGCCGGGGGCTCCTGAAAGGGCAGGACCCTGCCTCGCTCATCCTTCTGCCCCAGCGTCCAGCCCCCAGCTCCTGCAGCCACCACGGTCACGGGAACGAATAAGGGGCCAGAGCCGGGTGAAGGGGTGCACGGGCCAGGGACCGGACGGAGGTGGACAGGACAGGGGAGAGAAAGGAAACAAGAGAAACCCGTCCCGCGTCCCCTGAGCCCCGAGTGATGCTGCTGTCCCTGGAGCAGGAAGGCGGCAGGGGCAGCCCAGGCCAGGTCCCCGTGGCACGGCGCGGCCCTGGGCAGCAGCCAGATCGGTCGCCCTCCTTCTTTCCAGATCAAAGTTCCCCCAGGGAACAGCCTGGAACCCGACACAGGCCCTGGGGGCTGGGCCAGCTGGCCCCACTCAGGAGGAGGGCGTGGAGAAGCAGGACACCTGTCCCGGCCCCAGGGACGCCGGCCAGGCCAGCAGCCCGGGGAGGGGACTGGTCGACGCACGCGCACCTGCTCCATCCGCAGCCCCGCCCTCCCACGAGGGCCCAGACCCCTCTGTCGCAGGCCTCCCAGGACTCCCGGCCCCCAGGGGCTCAGCACCGCTCCCCCAGCCCCGCCCTGCGCCCTCTCCCCTCTCCCAAGGCTTCTGCCACAGAAACCCCTGCAGGTACCCTCCCTGACTCTGTGCATCCCTGTACCCCTGTGTCCCCCCATCCTCTGTCTCGGGGTGGGGGATGGCCACAGGGCAGCCTGCCAACCCTTCCTTCTGCGAAGAGTCACGGTCCTCAGGGTCCTCTTCATTCCCAGGTTTTCCCTGACGGTGGGTGGGGCGGGAGGCGGGGAGAGGGCAGAACCCCCACCCCCACTGCAGCCAGGCCTCTGCGGTGCCCTCAGGCTGCTAGTCAGAGCCGGCAGGGAGGAGGCGGGCAGAGCAGGTCTGGGGCCGGAGACCTGTGTCGGTGGACCAGGCTCCTGAGTCACAGTCCTCCCCCTCCTTCACTGCGGGACGTCCCGCCACAGTCCGAGTGTGACTTCACGGCCTGCACGTGCGAGCACACACTCACGCACAGGCACACACGTGCTTACACACAGGCACACGTGCACACAGCACACGCACACGTGTGCACACTCACACATGCACGTGCGCGCAAGGCTCGCAGCGCTCACACACTCACACACATGCGCGGTCGCACACACGTGCACAGACACACATGCTAACACAGGTGCACGTGCACACGTGTACACACACGCACACACACAGGCATGCACTCACACATAAAACACAAACAAGATGCAATGCCCCCTCCGGCCGGCCCCGTTCCAGTGAGGAGGAAACGTGGGGCCCCCCAGGCTCCCTTTCACTCCCACCCCAAGCAGGATGACGGCAGGCTGACACAGAGTGGGGACAGAGCCCTCCTGCAGCCAGGGAGCTCCGGGTCCAGCCCTTTGTCGACATGGCCCACTTCCTCCAAACCCCTCTCAGCATCCCCGGGCCCCAGGCCTCCCCGAAGCCCCCCTCCCCCCAGTGCCCCCGATTCCTCAGAGGACCTCACAGCCTCTGCTCCCCCCCCACCCCTCCGTGACCAGATGGAAGAAACTGTAGCCAGGCTGGTGAGGGTTCAGGGGTTTCTGTCTGGGGACATGACCAGGTCCCGGAGACGGTGGTGGGGACAGCCCAGTGTTGTGAAGGTGCTTAGTGCCGCCCACCTGTACTCTTAAAAATGCTTGAAATGATCAACGATATGTATGTTTTACCACAATTTGAAAACCTGGGACAGTTTTCCTGTATATGCTGTCTTCCCTGCCCCACACGGACTGAGCCCCGTCCCTCCCCCTCCAGCCTCCCTGCTCCCCCATCCCTCTGATTTCCTCCATCCCTTCCAGGACCTCCGGCCCTCCAAGCCCCTCCCCCGACCCGAATCGCTCCCCCTGGTCCCATCCGTTTCTCCCAGTCCCT
>JAQQSY010008186.1:0-10027 GCA_028646535.1 Procyon lotor | reverse complement strand
GGAGAAAGGGGAACCCTCCTACACTGTTGGTGGAAATGCAAGCTGGTACAGCCACTCTGGAGAACAGTATGGAGGTTCCTCAACAAGTTGAAAATAGAGCTACCCTACCATCCAGCAATCGCACTACTGGGTATTTACCCTAAAGATACAAATGTCGTTAACCAAAGGGGCACGTGCACCCGAATGTTTATAGCAGCAATGTCCACAATAGCCGAACTATGGAAAGACCCTAGATGTCCATCAACAGATGAATGGTTAAAGGAGAAGTGGTATATATATACAATGGAATACTATGCAGCCATAAAGCGAAATGAAATCTGGCCATTTGCAATGACGTGGATGGAGCTGGAGGGTATTTTGCTAAGTGAAATAAGTCAGAGAAAGAAAAGTATCACACGATCTCTCTGATATGAAGAACTTGAAAGGCAAGGCAGGGGTTTGTGGCGGGGGGGTGGGGGAGAGAAATGAAACAGGAGGGGATGGGGAGGGAGACAAACCATAAGAGACTCCTAGACTCATGAAACGAACTAAGGGTGGCTGGGAGGCGGGGGAATAGGGATAGGGTGCCTGGGTTGTGGACATTGGGGAGGGTATGTGCTATGGTAAGTGCTGTGAAATGTGTAAGCCTGACGATTCACAGACATGTACCCTGGGGCAAATAATACATTATATGTTAATAAAAAAAATTAAGACTCAATTTTCCTGTCCTAGAGAGCTTTAGCATTGGAACAGATGTCATTTCTCCAAGAAGAGATCTGCTCATTTTCTTTCATATCCATTTGTATTAATAAGAATGTAATTTTACTCTCGTTAGACAAATAGAACTGAAATAAAAAGTTGCAAAACTCATTTAGGAGTTTCTAATGAAAAACTCGTTTGCTTAGGGCACTATCTATACCATACTTTGAGAAGCTGAGTAATTATTTTTTATTTATAGGTGAAGAACAGGGTTCTGTATAGTTACATAGCTACTGTAATAAAATTGAAGTAGAATTTAAAATTTAAGCTAATGGAGAGTAAAATTTAAGCTAAGTTTTTTAAAACTTCTCTATAGTTCTCAAATTCTCAAAGCCTTTTTCAGCAGATAACACACTTACAGTTTTTTATTAATATGCAGGTTCCTCTGGCACAAACTTCCACATCTACCTTTCTTTTCTCAAGACATTTCTGTCCCTGTACTTAACTTCTCCTACCTCTGTTCTAAAGAGTAGATGAATTTTTTGTGTTGACTCTTGAAAATACAAGCAAGTCACAAACATTTTTATTTTACCACTTTCTGTCTTAAAAAGCATTTAATGTACATTGTTTTACTTGGTTATAACTATGATAATAATAAATAATAACTGTCATCGGGGGCCCGAGTGGCTCAGTCAGTTAAGTGTCTGACTCTTTGACTTTGGCTCAGTTCATGATCTCAGGGTTATGAGATTGAGCCCTGCCTTGGACTCCCCACTGGGCATCGAGCCTGCTTAAGATTTTCTCTCTCCCTCTTGACCTGCTCCTTTCTCTCTAAAAATAGTAACTGTTATCAGTTGAGGACTTAATAGGTGCCAAGCCTTGTCATTGTTTTATTTGATTCCCATAACAACCCTTTGGGATAGGTACCATTATTATCTCCATTTTGCAGATGAGGCAACTGAGGTTGGGAGCAGTTGATAAATTGTTCCAAATCCCCCAGCTAGTGTATTGTGGTGGCAGAATTCTAATCCAGTACTGCCTGATCCATAGTCTGCACACTCAACTATGAGGTTGTGTTGATTTTCCATCCTCATCCAGGCACAGAGTGATTACAACTATCACCTCATTCTTACAGATGAGATAATGTGCATTAATGATACTATGAAGATAATAGTGGTGATGATGTTGAAATGGAGGCTGGGAAAGTCTTAGTGATTTAGCCAAGCACACCAGCCAGCAAATTCTTCTATTCTAAAATACACATGGTTCAGACCCACTTTTTGATTTTTCTAACATATTTATTAAACAGTGATTGTATATTCTTTAAAAAATTTCTGTATATTTATATTTTATCTCTGCATTGTCTTTGACTTTTTTTCTTCTAAATATTTTCTTAATTTCTTCCTTTAACCAATGGCTCTTTCCTAATTTTTCCTTCTTTCTCCAGACTCTCATGATGTGTTTCTTACTCTGGCTGTACTTTCTCCTAAACACATTTTTCAGAAGTTGTTTGCAAGCTTTAGTTTCTAAATAAGGGAAGCAATCCTGTCGTACACCTATCTCATGATTGCCTCTCAAATCGGTATTCCTAGGCCTGAATTCTTATTTTACTTAATACACTTATTAAGTATTCACTTAATACACTTATTTCAGGCCCATATTTTTAACTCTCTATAATACATTATCTTTTGGACATATTCCCTTCAAATTAAACTTAATATGTTAAAATATACCTCAGCATCATTTTTCATTGTGACAAAACCTATTTAAATTTCCCAACTCCTCAATAGGTTTTTTTGGTTAAATATCAATAAGTTTACTTTTGAAAAACAGTAACTCTTAAGTCATTCAATAAGTGTTGGTTTTCTTGCTCTTCCCCAAGTTTTCTGCCAGAAGCTAGTTGAACAAGTTCTGCTGATAGGCCATTGATCTAAATTTAATTTCCTGTATATTTAGCCATATACATCTCAAAAGAACTTTTTAGTATTTTCAGGCAAACTTTTAAATGGAAGCTAGTCCATACCTTGACTCTGAAAAACATGTGGCTCAAGCCTCTAAAGTCTTTCTCTGTTTCTATAGCCAGGACGCTGTAGAAATGAGAGTTTATCACTTCCTCTACTTCCAAAGATCTCCCTGCGCAAGTGGAGAAAGAAAATCAGTAAATTGAGTCCCTTTACTAAGCACTATTATCTGAGTAAGACACTCTGTACAGAGTGTAATTAGGATTTGTGAGATGCTTTGTGGAATTTTAAAAAATTGTGAAAAAAAACATGGAACATAAAAGTTACCATCTTAACCATTTTTAAGTCTGGTAGTGTTAAGTAAGTTCACTTTGGTGTGCAACAGATCTCCAGAACTTTTTATTTTGTAAAACTGAAACTCTATACCCATTAAACAACTCCCCTTCCCCCGCGCCTGCTCCTGCCCCTGGCAAGCACTATTCTATATTCTGTTTTTATGATTCTGACTACTTTAGTTAAAAGTAGTAAAACCATACAATATTTATCTTTTTGTGACTTTTATTTTGCTTAGCATAATATTCTCAAGGCATTTCCTCCCTTTTTAAGGCTGAATAATATTCCATTATTTATAGATATCACATTTTGTTTACCCATTCATCTGTTGATGGATGTTTTGGTTGCTTCTGTTTTGATGATTGTGAATTATGCTGTCATAAATGTGAGTGTGCAAATATATCTTCAAGATATATATATCTTTCAAGATATATATTCCAAAAACAAACAAACAAACAAAAAGCCTTGCTTTCAGTTCTTTTGACTATAGACCTGGCAGCCTATCTTGCTGGATCATATAGTAATTTTTTTTTTAGTTTTTTGAGGAACCACTGTACTGTTTCCCACAGTGACTGTACTATGTGTAGAATTTTTACTTCAAAATAATTACCTGAATATCTGTGACACAGCATAAATGCAGAGAGATGCTTGATTCTAAGATAAGAATTAATGTAAATGATGCATTTTATTCAGGCATTGTTTTCTGTTTTACGTATATATATTGTCTTTCCAAAAACAGACTATAAATTCCTTAAGAGCGGGGGAGGGACAGAAGAACCTACACTTATTGAATGATTGTAGTGTTGGTTTATGCTAGGTTCATCATGAATATATTATTCCTCGTTTTGGTATTCTTTTGTTCCGCAGTAACAGTGCAAAACATACAGTGTGATCAAAATACATAGTTGTTAGGTAAATGAAGAAAAGATAGTTCTTAGTTTGTTCTCCATTTACCTTTTTATCTTTGGCAATTTGCCATATAAATTATGTATTTTTTCTCGCTTTTTTTTTAGTTTAGTAACTAATAGGAACTTTCCAGGGCCAGTTTAAGATAATGTTGCTAGAATACATAAATCGATTTTGCTATTTCTCTTCTCTCTTCCACTCATGAATGGCCAGTAATTATGATTATGATAATTATGATAATGATTATGATAATTATGATAATCAGTAATCGTGATTATTACCTGGTTCTGCTGGGATTTTGAGCTGAGACCTAGGCCTCTATCAGCAGGATTATATTTTGAGATTTTCTTTGTTCATAGTTGGTGCTCTTCCATCAGCAAATAATAAAAATCTGTATTTCCTCTATTTATAATTTGTAATTGAATTTTGAAATGATTTAACATGTGTAAAGTTTGGGCACAGAACTCCCTCAAGCTTAGTTTTTAGCTTCAGCTTAGATAATGAGCTGTCATTGATAGAGAAACTACAGACATCAAATGATTTCAGGAGGGGCTTTCAGGAACTGCTTTACTTCTTACCACACTGACTCTTAGGGAGACGTACTCAACGTGCACTTGGACTCCCTTATCCTATTTCTCTAAACCTCCTGGACAGGCTGAGTCACTTTTCTTGGGAGACAAGTATAGCTCCAACACAGAATCAGGAAAAGGGCTATCATTACTTGATCGTAATATACTTTTTCAGAAAGGTCAGTGATTTTTCTTAAGAAAAGCCTTAAATGTCTAGAGTCTTGTGGGTGTCTTAATGTCATTCTGATCTTCTAAGTTTCCTGAAATAAAGAAATCTTAAGCCCCTAGCATCCTAAACCCTGTACTGCTGGGCTGTGTGCCTATCTGGAACACCCGAGAGCCATCTTTGCTGTTGTCCCCAAGAATATCCAAATCTCGAGGATGTGTAAAATGAGGTCATGTCATCCAGTGATGTGAATATCCAGGCTCTTGCAATTGCTGGCCATTAATTTTTGGTCTTTGATGAATAGCTTTGTTATCATAGAAAACATCACATTTACATTCCACATAATTTCTGTAATAAATCTGCTTCAGTAATTTTACAAATCACTGTAGCATCATTTGTAGTTGTAAGAAGTTGGAAACAATTTAAATTTCCACCAGTAGGGAAATGACAAAATAATTTTGGTGCATCCAAACTACAAAATGCAACAAACCAATAAAAATGAATAGGAAACACTGTGCATTAACTAATTGGAATTTATTTATTTATTTAATTTATTATTATTTTTTAATGAATTTAAATAAAAACTTAAAAAAATGAATGGGAAAGATTTATGTGAACTCACTTGGAAAGATATATTTGGTATATTGCTATGTGAACAAAGCACAGTGATGAACTATAGTGTATTTTACGATTCTATTAGTTAAAAAAAGACATATTTTTTTATCTGTATATCTTATATCTGATATAAAGCTATATTTTTATGTGCCTAGTTACATCAATCTGGAACAATAAATTGTGAATTATGAAGTTAGATGGGAAAGCCAGGGACACATGGGGAGCTTTCATCTTTTACTTTATACTTGTCTGGATTGTATAAATGCTATATGTAACTTGCTTAAACTGAAGTATAATTGACATACAATGTTTATCAGTTTCATATACAACATAGTGAACTGACAATTCTATATATTACCCAGTGTTCACCACAATAAGTGTGGTTAACTATCTGTCACCATACAGTATTATTTCAGCATTATTAGTTGTATTTCATATGCTATATCTTTCGACCCCATGATTTATTTATTTTATAACTGGAAGTTTGTATCTTTTAATCCCCTTCACCTATTTCACTCATTCTACCCCTCCTCCCCTTTGGCAACCACCAGTTTGTTCTCTATTTCTGAGTCTGTTTCTCTTTGTTTTCACATATAAGTGAAATCATGAGGTATTTGTCTTTGTCTCTCTGACTTATTTCACTTAGCATGATATTCTGTAGGTCAAAGCCATCAACAAAATGAAAAGGCAATCTACTGAATGGGAAACATTACTTTTTAATTAAAAAACCAATTATATGATTTCATGCTTCATAGGCACAAACAGGTAACATTGATATAACTATAAACTGAGAATATACTTACACTTACCTTTCAGGGCAAGTTTTGCAGGATATTACCCATACGTGTCCATGGGATGAATCGTAATTAGAAGTCTGATGTGGATGAATAGTGACATAAAACTGAACTTGTTTGCTTTCTCACCACTACTTACTGACCTGATTGTTCACAGAAGTTCCCAAACTTATGAAAATTTAATAGGAAAAATTGTACTCATATTGCTCTATTATCAGCTAAGCTATCATTTGCCGTTTCTTCATTCCACAATAATTTGAAATGCACCCTGGTCTCACACCCTTGAGATGTGATTTATTTAAATTAAGCATACTTAAGTAGTGATATTCAAAAGCATCCTCCTTCAAAGTCTTATTTCCCCTCTTCTGACTTGTTTGAGGCTGAGTATGTGCTGCTTGAGATTTTATAGCAGACTGAAGTGTATTTTAAATGTTCTATTCAGAAGAGACCTCAGCATGATCAGTTGAGGAAAGAAATCAAAGATCCCAGGAGGACAACAATTGGAGCATGCTAATGAACCCTATTTTGTTGAAAACTCTGGAATTGAACTTTTAATAAGGGATTGGAGAAGAGATCCAAAGGGACTCTGAGGAAGTTAACAGGAGACTGTCAGTGTAGTACAAAAGTCTTGTGGAAACTTCAGTAATGATAATGATTAATAATAGGAAATAGACACAACTTCTTTTCTTAAACAACATTTTTTTTGAGCAGTTTACTACATGCTGGGCCTAATGGTAAAGATATCTTTGTTATATTTAAATATAACTAAAAAAAGAAATATAACTAGACAATATATCTTAATTATTTGCTTGATGTTCAGAACACTGTATGTCCCCTCAAGGGCAAGATAGTAGTAGCACTTGGGGCTTCTCCTTTCTGTGCTGTAATGATCTTCACATTGGTCAAGTAATATGAGATAGGGAGGAGAGATTAACATTTTCCCCATTAGTCTCTTTTCTTTCCCATCCCTCTTTTTGTCCTGATAACTATTTTCTTACAGAAGACTGGAGGCCCTGTGGGATTAAAAGGTACAAACTTCCAGTTATAAAATAAATAAATCATGGGGTTGAAAGGTATAGCATATGGAATACAACTAATAATGCTGAAATAATACTGTATGGTGACAGATAGTTAACCTCACTTATTGTGGTGAACACTGGGTAATATATAGAATTGTCAGTTCACTATGTTGTATATGAAACTAATAAATATTGTATGTCAACTATACTTCAGTTTAAGAAAGTTACGTATAGCGTTTATACAATCCAGACAAGTATAAAGTAAAAGATGAAAGCTCCCCACATGTCCCTGGCTTTCCCATCTAACTTCATAATTCACAATTTATTGTCCCAGATCTATTGTCTTCCTCCATTTCCTCCCTAAGTCTTGAAAATCCTTCTTCCACTTCCTAACACTCCCTCTCAAACCTTTTCAAATGCACACACTATAGATCTCTAAATATTTTATTATTTTATTTTATTTATTTTATTTTTTCATTTCATTTCACTTCACTTCATTTCATTTCATTTATTTCATTTCATGTCCTTTTGTTCCAGTGCTGTTAACATACAGTGTTATATTAGTTTCAGGTGTACATTATAGTGACTCAAGTTCATATATTACTCAGTGCTTATCAAGATAATGGTATTCTTAGTCCCCATCACCTATTTCACCCATCCCCTTACCTACCTCCCTTCTGGCAACCATCAGTTTGTTCTCTACAGTTAAAAGTCTGTTTCTTGGTTTCTCTCCCTCTCTTTTCGCCTTTGTTCACTTGTTTTGTTTCTTAAACAAGTTTGGAGGAAAGTGCAGCAAAGCACCAATGTTCCAGTTAGGCACCCTCAGCAGGTGTCTCTGAGCCTATGCCAAAGGGCAGGAAATGGCTCCTGCCACCTCTTTTGTCCTCAGAGCGGCAGTGCCATGTCTCCCAGATGAACTCCAAGAAGGGGGATGAAACCATCTCTCCAGGTGTATCACAGAGGATCCTCAGATCACACCATCCACCTCCAGGGTATCTGCCTTCCTTCTCTACAGGAGCACAGCGGTGCCATTAGGGCTCTCCACACCAGTCATGCCGTGGACCTCTAATACTTGAGTCTTTGAGCTCTGCTTGTTGTAAAAACTCATGCAAATCAGCCTCTCTTGGGGTCCTAGTCAGAGGCTTTGTGGAAGTGTTTTCCTGTGTGGTCCTTTGGCGGTTCTTGCCCTCTCACACACTCTCTCTCCTCTCTCCATGAACAGGGCTCTGTTCCCTCCATGGCACCTGTGATCTGTTTCTTTCCCAAAGGTGTCTCTGTACCTCCTACCTTCCATAATGTGGCCTCTTCTCTTGCTCTAGTTGTGCAGTTTGTTCTGTAGGTTCTTAGATCAATTTCTTGGATGTTTAGAATGATTTGATGTTTTTCTAGCTGTGTTTGAGGGATGGGGCAAGCCTAGAGTACTCCTCTTAGTCCACTATCTTAGCTTACTCCTATAATGTTTATTTCTGCTCTAATCTTTAATATTTCCTTCCTTCTGCTGGTTTTGGGTTTTGTTTGTTGTTCTTTTTCTATCTCCTTTAGGTGTAAGATTAGGTTCGGTTGCTTATTTGAGATTTTTCTTGCTTCTTGTGGTAATTTCTTTGAGCTTTATGAACTTGGATATCCACCTCTCTTCCATGATTTGGGAAGTTTTTGGCCATTATTTCTTTACATAAACTTTCTACCCCCTTGCCCCTCTCTTTTCCTTTTGGGACTCCAATAATGTGTAGGTTGTTTCTCTTGATGGTATACTATAATTCATGTAGGCTTCCTTTGCTTTTTTCATTCCTTGTTCTCTGACTCCTCTGACTGGTTGATATCAAGTGAATTGTCTTGAAGTTCACTAATTCTGTCTATTGATGTTTTGTTGAGTTTGATACTGAAACTCTCTATTGACTTCTTTTGTTCAATCATATTATTTGATTCTTGGATTTCTATTTTTTTTTAATTCTTTCTATTTGTTGAACTTCTCATTTTGTTCATGTATTGTTTTCTTATTTTCATTTAATTGTCAACCTCTGTTTTCTTGTAGTTCACTAAATTTCTTTATGATGATTACTTTGAATCTTTGCCAGACAGACCATAGATTTCCATTTCTTAGGCCAATCATTGGAGATTTCTTAGAGTCCTTTGGTTGTGTCATGTTTTCTTGATTATTTTGATTCTCATGACCTTATGTTGGTGTCTGCACATTTGAGGAACTAGGCACCTTCTCCAGTCTTTACAGACTGGCTTTGGCAAGGAAAGCCCTTCATCAGTGAGTACATGTAAAAGTTCTGGGTAGGCCATCTACTGGAGTCCTTTGCCTGTCTCCTGGTTCATCAAGTGGGGTTACCCACTTGTGCTTGTGTCCATAGGGGCTAGCCTGGTGCCTGGGTCCATGAAGGTGGGGCTGGAGGCAGGGTTCATTGAGATGGCCCTGATACCCAAGTTTTGGTAGTGTGCCTGGGGCTTGGGTCTGTGTGGGTGAGCCTGAATACTGGCTCTGAAGGAGCTGAACAGGGGCTGGGGACCACTAGGGTGGGTCTTGTGTCTGTGGAAATCAACCTGGTGCTGGTGCTGGCTGGGAACATGGGTATGTGAGAGACAGCCTGGAGGCTAGTATGGGACTGGCCTGGTGCATGGATGGGCTGTGTGCCTGTGTCTGCAGGAGCTGGTCTAGAAGAAGATTCATGAAGCCTGGGTTGGTGCTGGGTCTTCCATGAAGTTGGGCACTAACTTCACTCTCTCTTTCCCTTGGGAAGGGTGTCTCCATATGCTGGATTGGCCAGTATTAGGGGAGAGGGTTGATGGGGGTTAAGTGAAATTGATTTCCTACCCTTTTCAATGTGACTTTTCTTATTTCTATGCTCCTTCTAGGTGCTGTAAACCCTTACCTGGAATTCTTAGCTCTTGTGAAGGTATTTTTGCACATGGATAGTGTTCAAAATTGATGGTCTGGGAAAGGATGAACCCTAGAAACTCCTATGTTGCCATTTTGCTGATG
>JAQQSY010008185.1:0-10027 GCA_028646535.1 Procyon lotor | reverse complement strand
ACCAAGATGCCCTTCAACAGATGAATGGATAAAGAAGATATGGTACATATACACAATGGAATATTTTGCCTCCATTAGAAAGGACGAATATCCAACTTTTGTATCAACATGGATGGGACTGGAAGAGATTATGCAGAGTGAAATAAGTCAAGCAGAGAGAGCCAATTACCTTATGGTCTCACTTATGTGCTGAGCATGGGGAAAAACATGGAGGGCATTGTGAGACGGAAGGGAAGGGTGAATGGGGGAGACCGGAGGGGGAGATGAACCATGAGAGACTGTGGACTCTGAGCAATAAACTGAGGGTTTGGGAGGGGTGGGGCTGGGGGGCTGGGTGAGCCTGGTGGTGGCTATTGAGGAGGGCACGTATTGCATGGAGCACTAGGTGTGGTGCATGAACAATAAATCTTGTAACACTGGAAAAATAAAATAAACATTTTTGGGGAAAAAAAAAGAAAAAAATAAATAAGGGAGACAGACGCTACAAGATAAATGTCGTAAGTAAACTCTACCATTTGCTAAGTGAGAAGCGCCACAGGAAAACAAAAGGGGGAAGAGGACTGGGAGAACTTATAGTCCTATTTTAAATAAGATGGCCAAGGTGAACCCCTTTAGAATGTGACATTTCAGGTAAGATTCAAAAGAAGCTGAGAGAATTTGTCATGGGTTCTATCTGTGAAAAGAGCCTTCCAGTTAATGGAAGCAGCTAATGCAAAGGCTCCAAGGTTGAAGCGTACCTGACATCTGAGAAGCAGCAGTGAGCCAGATGGCTGGAGCAGAGAAGCAAGGGTGAAAGTAGTTGGAAGAGGTAACAAAGGCCATTTAAAGGATTTCAAGGGGGTGCCTGTCAGTTAAGCCTCTGCCTTTAGCTCAGGTAATGATCCTGGGGTCCTGGGATTGAGTCCTGCATCTGGCTCCCTGCTCATCAGGGAGTCTGTTTCTCCCTCTTCCTCAGCCCCTCCCCCAACTTGTGCTGTCTCTTTCACTCTCTATAAGAGTAAAAAAGAAAATAAAGGACTTCAAGTGCCACTCGGAAGGAGTACCTACTATAGGGTTTTTAACAGAATGGTGACATTTGTTGACATATTTTTACCAGAACACTTTGGCAGCTGTACAGGGACAACAGGAGAAGCATAGAGACAATTAAACAGACTACTGCAGTGATCCAAGTAGGAGAAGATGGTGGTTCAAACAGGTGGTAGCCTGAGGTAGAAAAGATCTGATTGGATGTTGGACATCCTTTAAAGATAGATTTGTTGCTGGGTTGGATAATGGGTGTGAGAAAGAGTGAGATGTCATGATGCCTCTAAACTTTAACCTGAAGAATAGAATTCCCTTCAACTAAGATGGAGAAGGCTGTAGGTAAGAGAATGGTCATTTTAGAGATTTTAAATTTGAGATATCAATCAGAAGTCTGAATGGAGATGATGAGTAGACAGTTGAATACCAGAGTCTGAGGAGAGAAGTTTAGACTAATATCTTTTTAATAAGAATGGTCTATTCTTTTGACTATTAAATAAGACACCTACTATATAAAATGCAAGCCCCCCTCCATAAGCCACATGACTCTTAGGAGAAATATGATTGGCTGAAAAGAACTGACAGGGAGACTTCATAATAGCACATGAAGAACCTTGCTTCTAAGCAATGTGTCAAACGGACAGAAATTTGGGCGAAAGAAAAACCTAGTAACCAAGAGTCCTCATGTCAGAAACACAATCTTCCCCCCCCCCGCTGCCTATACTGAGAAATTATTAACATGCATCCCTGTATAAAACTATGACATCCAGCATGATGGTGTGATCTACATATATTGTAGACAATAGGCTAAACAATAGGTTTAGCTGATATCTATGTTCTCTTATAGACACACTAAAAAAAATAATTTTCTTCTTGTGATGAGAATTCTAAGGATTTACTCTCTTAATTCTCTTAATTTCCCCTCTTCCACAGCAGTGTTAGCTATAGTGAATATGTTGTACATTACAGCCTTAGTCCTTACTGGTCTCATAACTGGAAGTTTGTACCGTTTGACCCCTTTCTTCCAATTCCTCCTTCCTCCAACTCCTGCCTCTGGTAATTGTAAGTCTGATCTCTTTTCCTATAGCTCTTTTTTTTTTTTTTTTTAAAGATTCCCCATATAAGTGAGATCATATGGTATTTGCCTTTCTCTGAGTTATTTCATTTAAAATAATGCCTTCTAAGTCCATCCATGTTATTGCAAATGGTAGGAGTTCCTCATTTTTTATGGCTGAATATTATTCCTGTGTGTGTGTGTGTGTGTGTGTGTGTGTGACACAATTGCTTTATTCCTTCATCCATCTACAGACCATACGCTGTTGCCATGTCTCGCTTAATACAAATAGAGCTGCCATGAACATGAGGGTGCAGATACCTTCTCAAGTGGGTGAGCAAAGTTAATCTTATTTGAAACAAACATCAAGTATGCAAATGTGGTGATTCTGTTCTAAAAAATGTAGGTCTCAGGAGAAGACTCCTTTACAGAAGCTATTTACACATTTTCCCTTCTCAGCTTCTGCTTCTCTCAATTTCTTGAAGCTACTAATTCTCTGAAGACAATCCCTTAGAACCATGTAGTCTATAACTTTTCCATAAAGTCTGTGTTCACAGTTTATGCAGTGGAAATTATTTCTATTTATAAGCTTTCAGCATGTGCCAGAGTGGAGATCTCAATGGCACTGAGAAGGAAACCAGCATCATCCACTCTTTAAGAGCACCAATGTCATACTTCTGCTTCTTCTGACCATGCTGGTATGGTGTAAGAGATGGCTAGCTCCACGATACTGAAAAAAGTTTGATAAGGCACAACGTTATATAACTAGAATTAAGGAGAGGCCACCATGTGGGAAAGTCATTCTGAGTATTAGAGATAATAGGTTGTTTCTTTTGCTTTCCCCTGGAGCCAGACTCCCCAAGTCTAAATCCCAGCCCAGTACAAGCTGTATGACCACAGGGAAGCTATGTATCTTCTCTATGTCCTACCACCATTCCTATTAAATGAGGATGATCATGGTACCCACCTGCTAAGGGTTATCAAGAATATTAAATGTGCTAATATTGATACAGTCACTAGAAAAGTGCCTGGAACATAGTAAAACCCGTGGAAGTGTTTGGTAAATAAAATGCTGATTTTTCTGTTTTTACTTACTTCTGCCATCAGTGCATGGTTTTCATATTTTTTATAACTTTTTAGAAACTGCTGTCAGCAGTTAAATATTTTTGAGAGTTTTAGTTTTATAATTGCAGATTTGTTCTTCTCTAAAGCTCATCTCTGAGGTAGTTTCTGAGGCATGCCGGGTCCCCCTGCCTGCCTTCCAGAAATTGCCTGCAGCATGCCTGGTGGGGTTCCAAGTTCTCCACAGCCAGCCAAGTTAGGTTTAGTGTTATTTTTCATCACCTTGACGTCAGTGAGAAATATCACTAAATTAATGCAAAAAAGATGTTCAATAGGATTTCATGAATAACTCAAAGCCCACTGCAAATACGGGATTGTCCATGATGTTTTGAACTGATGGAAATCTATCTAGGGATTTCCAGCAATTCATAAACCAATTTCAGCTGACCGATTTAAAGCTTTGTTTTTTAAAAGCTGGCAAGTCAGAATGAAAGTAGACTTTCTCCCAGGCAAACACCCTGAATTGATTCAATTATCATTGACAACTAATGAATTCACTGCAGATATCAGCAAAAGTCCCTTACGGAGAGCGTTGACCACAGCAGCTTACGTCCAAAGGCTCCTGACTTACCTTAAAACATGACCGAGGAAAGAATTGTCTCCACCTCATTAGGCCTGCCTACACTGATTTCTAACTCCCACGTTCAGCCTTCACCACTGTCTTTGGACATGCTTTTTCCTGCATGTGCAAAAGTCATTCCACTTGTACTCTGAGCTTGAGAACTTTCTCCCACATGTTTCTTATAGGCTGCCAATATCCATCAGCAAGGGATTTAATATGAATCCTCATTTTATTCTTGATATTTTGAGCTCCAGAGTCTGATGTAACACTTTCATGTCTTCATGTATGAACAATAGCAAAAGAAATAATTGGGGTCTCAAAAATGATAATTTGGGGAATATTCTTCTGGGTTATGAAATTGATTTTCATCTTTTGCTGTGTTCCTCATCCAGGTTTTCCCTTCTTGCCTCCTTTCCTTTTTTGGCGTTATTGCTGCCTAAGGCTTCTCCATTTGGTTATCAGGAGAGGTAGCTGCAGCCTCCAGAAAATCTGCTCACCTTAGATTTCCTCAGATAATATTTGCTCCGGGAACTTGTCAGTTCAAACTCATTCTCTGAATGGATTCCTTTAGCTTGATTAAGCTGTGTGGTCTTTATAGCTTAGCCCATAGCTTTTCTCAACCTTAGAGATTATCTGAGTTGGATGACCAACCAGCATCATTTCATTAAACGACTGTCATTGGTGACTTTTCCACATGTGAAATCCAATGAATATCTTCTAGCCTTCTTGCTCTCTCAGGGACATGGGACCCAAATAAAATCTTCTCCTTTCCAATCTCCTAAATTTCCACCTTTTTTTCAAATACCTCTTTCCTCCCATAAGGGGTCTTAATTGATTGAGCTCCAATTCCTTTCCTTGCAGTTGTGACCCTTGTCTTTTCTTTCTCTGTTCACACAGCTGTGGGGTTCCAGCTCCAGCACCCATTAGCTGTATGACCATGAGAAAGTTATTTAGCTCCTTTGTGTCTAAGTTTCTCCTCTACAAAGTGGAATAACAGTATCTATTTCATGAGGTTGTTGAGTTAGATGCTGAGTTAATATTCACTATCTTAACAGTTAAGAATGGTGATCAAGAATAAGTAGAGTTACTTAATATCAGTATTCTTAGTATTAGGTATACTGAATAGTTAAATAGAGTTAATATTTATAAGTACTCAGAATAGTGACTGGCATATAGTAAGCATGATTTGAATGTTTAATTTTTTTTCACTAACACTCATGGCTTCAAATTATCACCCACATACAGACCTACATCTCCAGATCTACATTTCCAACAAAGATTCCTCTCTAGAACCCAGATAACCTCACCTGGATGGTGTACCTTGAGATCTATCAGCTCTCATAATACTAGGTTCTTACTTGTTCCATCTCATCAGCCAGGGGCCCATGCTGAGACATGGATCTTAAATCTTTCTTCTAGCTCAGCCTACACATCTCAATATCAATCTTGTTAATTAACTTTCCTAAACATATTTGGAATCCATTCTGCTATCTCCATATTGCCCAATCCCATCTATTCTCCAGACTGTAGAGGAGGAAACTTAGAGGGTTTTTCCAAGATGTAATCAAATATTGCCACCAGTGAAAACTCTTCTATAAAACTATTGCCCTACCACCACCACTACCACTACCACCATATTAGTCAGTGGGAACCCAAATGCCTTAGCATGGCTTACTCTGTCTTCCTGTTTGACCATGACCTATTTATCACACTCTAGCTCCATTTTTCCAGCCAATGTTCACATTTTACAATCCAATCATATTTAAAAAGACTTTTGTTTTCCCAAATATATCATAATTGCTCAGAAATCAGCCTTAATACATACAACCCCACATACAACCCTATAACCTACTAGCCAACTCTTTATCCTTTTAGAATGGGTTGGGAGAAGCCCTGAGCTAGACATTAGAACCTGTGTGATTGGGTATCATTACCAACTGATTGACTTTACAAGTTATATACTCTTCTAAGCCTCAGATTTTACTCAGGCAAAAAAAGGATCATCCATTCAGCAAATGTGCATTAAGATCTTCTATGCCAGACCTGGGCTTGGCTCTAAGGATACAGCAGCAAATAGATGGTACCCTTGCCTTCATAAGGTTTACACTGTAGGAGGCAGGGGATGTTGAATCTCCACCAAAAGAAATAACTGGTCAGTGTTCTGTCACTGCCTCCTCCTACTATGCATTCTTCTGTTACATTTCATATCAGTATATCGCAACTTCTCATATTCTTTTTTTTTTCTTTCAACTCCTGATATTCTTTGCTCTTTAGCTTAGGTTCCACCCAAAATGAAATAATAAGATAAGAACTCAGATGCAGGTGATTTGTTTTCCAGATGATCTCAAAATCGCAGATGAGGAAAAGTGAGACAAGAAAAACAAATCCAGAAAGAGGTATATTAAAGAGTAGGCGGTGGGTATGGGCACTGGGCCTCAATCCCTCTCAAGTGACTGGACAACTCTGGGAAATGTGTCTAATAATCATTAAATCAGGGGTGCCTGGGTGGCTCAGTGGGTTAAAGCCTCTGCTTTCAGCTCAGGTCATGATCTTAGGGTCCTGGGATCGAGCCCCACATCGGGCTCTCTGCTTAGCAAGGAGTCTGCTTCTCTCTCTCTCTCTCTGCCTGCCTCTCTGCCTACTTGTGATTTCTCTCTCTCTGTCAAATAAATAAAAATAAAATCTTTAAAAAAAAATCATTAAATCAGGGGCGCCTGGGTGGCTCAGTGGGTTAAAGCCTCTGCCTTTGGCTCAGGTCATGATCCCAGGGTCCTGGGATCGAGCCCCACATCAGACTCTCTGCTCAGCAGGGAGCCTGCTTCCCCCTCTCTATCAGCCTGCCTCTCTGCCTACTTGTGATATCTCTCTCTCTGTCAAACAAATAAATAAAATCTTTAAAAAAATAAAAAAAATCATTAAATCAGATGGTATTGGAGCTGAAGTACCCTATCTGTTGATGGAGTAGCCCCTAGGGGATATTAACCCCACTAAACATCCAGGTTGCCCTTGCCTGAGGATTAATTCAGAGGGGCCAAGGCAAGAATGGACAAGACCTCAATAACATCTACTATACTATCCAATTGACCTACCAGTCTGAGCATCTCCATAAGAATTCATTACCCATCTTCCTGTTCATGGGACTTAACAGAGTGCCCAAGGTAGAGTGCCCACTCAATAAGCATGTTAAATAAATGGACAACTCTCCACAGCATCAACAAGATGCAAGAAATACTTTCAACAGGATCCTGAAACACTGAAGGCTAAATGGGAACAGGTGAGGAGGAAAGCTCACAAAACTATTGGGGAAATGGTCCCCTTGGTGAAGTACCAGATTTGAAACTCAATGATTAGGTGCCTAAAAAAATTTCTTTCTCTCTTTCTGATCATTGACTACTATTACAGACTGAATGTTTTTGTCCCCCATATCTCCTAACTGATATGATGAAACCCCAGTCCTCATCATGACTTTATCTGGAGAGGGGACTTTATGGAGGTAATTAAGTTTAAACAAGGTCATAAGGTTGGGGGGAGGGGCTCTGATCCAATAGGATTAATAACCTTATATGAAGAGACACCAGAGCACTCACACTTACCTGTGTATGCATTCACTCTCATATTCTCTCTCTCTCTCTCTCTCTCTCTCTCTCATTCCACACCATGTGAGGATACAGTGAGAAAGTAGCTGTCTGCAAACCATGAAAAGTCCTCACCAGAAACCAACTCTACCAACCCTGCCATACCATGGTCTTAGACTTGCCAGCCTCTGGCATTGTAAGGAATAAATTTTTGTTGTTTAAGCCACCCTATGGTATTTGCTATGGCAGCCTGAGCAAGCTAAGATGACCACATTTGAAGAGATGCACAATACTGGTAAGGTGGGTTCGCCAAAGCTATCAGGAAAGAGTTGCATGGAAAAAGCCAGTGTTTGGCTTTCCTTGGGCCCAATACTTGGCATATATCCTTATGAAGACCCTGACCCCAAATTCTTTGTTTATACAAGGCTGTATTTAACTATAAAAGCGACTGACCACAAAAGACAGTCTGAAGAGAACAAATATAGGTATTATATTGATTAGCCTGGAACTATTCAGAAATTCCTTGTTCAGATTTTTAAATCAATCTTGAAATTTTAGGGAGAAATATTTATTGACAGTGACGGTGACAGGCTTGGCATATTTTGCTTTTTTTGGCATAAAATAACTTCCCATTTCATAGGCATATAAAATAAGCACAGAAAATGGTTAAAAAAAGGGTTCTTGGACATCAAATAACTCATACTAAACATACTGATGAGTTAAGTGTAAATAAATGAGAAACACATGGATAAAATTTTCCTTATGTATATAAAGCTTTAGCCATTAAGTGAAAAAGAGACTGACAAAACACATCTGGGGTTTTGCCCACTGCAAAAATTATTTTTAGTTTTGGATATTAAAACAAATTACAATTCAATGTGTCTAACTTGAGTATAAGCTCTTGATTTATAAAACAACTCTTGTCATATAATGATTGGGAAGATAGTACAGAGAGTTATGAGAACTTGGCCCTGAGTAAAGATGGAGAAAATTCTTCAATCTCATTTAAAGGCAAAATGGTCAATTTTCTTGCTGTTTTTTTCTTTTTTTAAGCAAAGAAAGCTTGAATTTCTGCTCTTCACTCAGAAGAATGAACACATGGAAACAGTATCATTTTAGAGAATAAAATTGTTGCTACTGTTTTGTATCAGTTAATACCAGATTATGATTTAGAGACAGATGAGAGGAGTATTTGCTTTACTTCCGTTTATTAAACAAAGTTGATCAAAACTAAATTTTTTTTCCTCCTCCCCCTACTCAACTGATGATGTGAGGAATAAGTTGAATTAACTTATACTGTTCGAGTGTGGCCAGATTCAGTTTGCTCCTTAATCACCTACAAGTGGGCAGAGCAAAGTTAAGATCCTAAGTATTTTTTGTGTAAACTGGTAGCTTTTCCTAGTAAGCAAAAAGGGTGGATTTCCACTGATCCTAGAGTCCTCATGCCTGAGCTCAAGCTCTGCAGCCCCCACATGGGGAAAACATGGCCATGCCCACAATTCCATTATACTAGTTTTTCTCCCATAAGAGATAGATGGTGAATTATTGGCTGAAATCTGGACCCCTAAAAACTTCTGGCTCAGGATGTCCCAGCTGGGATTTGGGGCTCTTTCAAAAGATGGCAAAAAGGAAGGAGGTTCCAGGAAATCATCTATCATTGGGTTCCATCCCTTGAACTGAGTATCCTGATTTTAACACTAGATTCTGGTGGCTGGAATGCTCAGAGATTCTCTAAATCTCTCCAGTCCTCTACCTCCCCTACCCACAGCATTCCCTGGGCCACAGTTCTCAGACCCAGTGCCTTCTGGTGGATCCCTTGATCTATCTGGAATCAATCTGAGTTGAATGCCCTTTGATCATCAGTAAGCCTTGATCAGTCATAAGAAGCCTAACAGCAGAGAACTAGAAAGTTCCTAACCAATTGCCCTCAGATCCATGTCAGGAAGGAACAACAGTTGCCTCTGGAAAAGATTCAGAGAAATGAAGCCCTCCTGTAACAGTGGGGAGGAACACGATTGGGAAAACTGAGGGGCTGAATGTAGTCTTTAGGAAGAGTAAAGCAAAAATATTACTAAATAAAGAAAAGGCATCCCAGGGCTTACTGCTTGCCTCGAGTAGCTGGGCATGGAGGGGCTTAACCTCTTCCCCTGCTCACATTCCTCCTTTCTCCCTTCTAGAGCCCTCTACTCCATTCACAAAACAATTTGCACAGAACAGTGAAAAGCAATATTGCTAATGACAGAAAATAAGGTATCCATTTGTCACTCTCCTTCTGCTCTTCGATTTTATGGGCAGGGGCAAGTGGTAGCAGGTGTGTGACTATAAATGACTCCCACATAGACAGCAGATAACCTTGGGCACTGTCTAGCAGCAAGAGTGCTATCCTGCTGCCAAAAGTTCAGAGTTCTCAGGGAGGGGTGCCTGGGTGGCTCAGTCGGTTAAGTGTCTGGTTAGGCTCAGGTCATGATCCCAGAGTCCTGAGACTGAGCCCCATATTGGGCTCCTTACTCCTCTGGGAACCTGCTTCTCTCGCTCCCACTGCCCCTCCCCCAGCTCATGTGTGCAGGATCTCTCTTCCTCTCTCAAATTAAATAAAGTCTTTTTTTAAAAAATCCCTCCCTTTCATTCATTTCTGTTTATTCCTATGTCTTATACCCTTTTTTGTGTTATCTCTTTTCCTTTTTTTTTTTTTTT
>JAQQSY010008184.1:0-10028 GCA_028646535.1 Procyon lotor | reverse complement strand
ACCCCACCATCCCTGAGGTTCGGGGACCCAGTGGCTCTCAGGGACCAGGCCAGCCCGGGGCAGGAGGGTACCCCACCATCTCTGAGGTTCAGGGGCCCAGTGGCTCTCAGGGACCAGGCCAGCCCGGGGCAGGAGGGCACCCGACCATCCCCACTGTAAATGCACGGGCTAGAGTACATTCCAGAAGGTTTCGGGCATGTCTGATGGCAGGGGAGCTGGATGGGCTTCCCACGTCAGGTGCATCTACCTGCACTGAGCTGAGCTCATGGAGTCCCAGGGACTGGCGCTTCTGCTGTGGAAGATGAGGGGGTGGAGGAAGGCGCCCAGAGGTGCTGGCACAGAGGGGGAGCTGCCGCTGCCTGGGGCACAGAAGGGACACCCCCAGGAAATCAGCCCCACCCCCAACAGAGGGACCTGGGAAACCAGAGTTACATGGAGGGTGAGCGGGTCAGCAGAAGCCAGGCCAGGCGCCCTACAGACTCGGTGAACTGAACCCCCACACTGCCCACGGAAGCAGGCAGACTCGCCATCAGAAGACAGCAGGTGCAAGAGGACCGGACTCCGGGGGCCCAGGGGCTGGGAGAATACCCATGATCACCGTGTTGAAGGCCCTCGAGGAAAAAGGGACTGTGAATGCACAGGTGAGGAATTTCAGGAGAGGGCTGGAAACCGAGAGAGACCGGGAAGTCAGCCGGAAGTCAGTCACTCTCCCGGCATCCAGCCGGAGCCCCGGCACTGAGCTCTGACCGAGAGAAGCCGCAGGAGGGACACCCCCCACTTCCAGGCTGAGTGCAGAAGCACCTGTGGAGCCCCCCACACCGTACCCCTCCCCTGCAGGTGTGTTCGGTTGCCCGGAGCAGGCTGTGGGAGCCACGCGCTGCCATTGGTGGGGCCCTGCTGTCGGGCTCCGGAGCAACTGGAAGGACAGCGTCAGGCAGAGCCCTGCCCCCGCCACCGCCCGCAAACTGCCGCTGAACCCCAAGTCGCTTCCGGAGTGTCCGCTACTGCATCCAGGGCTTCCCTGTGACGTCGGGTCATGTTACCTTAACGAATACACACCGTGGTAGCTTGACGTGGGTGCTCGCTAACAACGATGGGGACTATGTCACGGCTTGGCAGTCGACTGGCTGGTGACGGGGAGGCTGGTGGCAGGGCCTGGAAAACTAGAGGCCCCAGGACTCTGCCGCGCGCGGCTTCAGGGACGGTCGGCGGCCTCCCGCTGAATGTCTAGGCATAACGTAATTAGGAGAGGGTATTGGCCGAGACGGCTGTGCTTGAAGCATTTTTTAAAAAATTCGGCGGCTGGTTGAAAAGCAAAACTAAAGCAGCTCCAAGGGTCCACAGATGTGAGGTTTCTCGCAGTTAGGAAGCTCAGCTTCTTCTAGATCCTACGTGAGTGAGAGGAATGGGTTAAGTGACAAAAGCCAATAAGACTCAGCCCTGTGGCCAAGGCCAGATTAGGAAAACGGCCCACTCGTGGGAGCCTGATGGGCTCACCAAGCCGAGAGCTGGGAGTGTGGAGTCAGGCTTGAGAACCTTGTCTAGGAAAGAACTCTGGGCGCTGGCACACAGAACACACCAGAAGCAAACAGAGAGATAGAGAGTGGGCATCGGCCTCTTCTTGCTCTGCCTACTATTTGAGCTCACCAGCAGGCGAGATCCGGGAGGAGCGAGGACTGCAGTCTCCAGAGGAGAAATGCCAGGTGCCGCCGTTCCTCGGCCCCGGGCAGTATAGCTTGTGACCGAGCGTGGCCGTCAGGTTCTCGGTCCCATCGAGAGTATGGCTCACAGAGCACGGGCTAGAGTGCATTCCAGAAGGTTTCAGGCGCGTCTGATGGCCAGGGAGCTGGACGGGCTTCCCACGTCAGGTGCATCTACCTGCACTGAGCTTCTAGATGTTCGGCGTTCTTGGTTCCTACCCATGTACTCCATTTACTGACCCTCTTCTTTTGCCCTCCATCAATTCTATGAGCTAGCAAATATTCTCCCACTACGTCTTGCTTCTACCTGAGTTAGCTCGAGTCAAACTCCGCCCTTTGTGCCCAGGAATCCTCCTGATAGGTAAATGGGAGCTTAGCCTCCCCCAGCAGCCATGGCCAAGGGTCAGAGTCTTGCTAAAGGAGAAGCCAGTGATGACTGCTCTGCATGGGAAAGCACCCAGTCCTTGGGTCTTAACGCTTGTCGGGCAAAGCTGCCATCAACAGAGGGCTGATAGAGGCTTTGCTCCTAGGCCCTGCGGGTTGATGCAAGGGAAGTCTGAAGTCAGATATGATACCACACCCGAGAACGAGGAGTAGGCCAATTGCAGAAACCACGTTCCAGGGAATATGTGCACATCAGGGACTGGCAATGAAGCAAAGCATCAGAAGCCACCTGGACTCAGATGCACCAAGAAGCTAGGATCAAATGAGAAAAAGAGGTGGCAGAAAATAAAATTTGCTTCCAGAGCAGGTACGACTATCTGGCTGCTGTGTGCTGGCAACCTGGTTCCTAGAGGAGCTGATGAGTCAGTTCTGTAAAGACCAGATCAGGATAAATAGAAAATCATGGCCTATGAATGAATATAGGAAGCCTCCATGTGGATTTCTTATCTTTGCGGAACAGAATGGAAAGCTAAGAAAATAGATGATGACAATCACATCATGATCATGATGATGATGGTGACGATGGTGATGATGGTGATGATGAGGGTGATGATGATGATGGTGGTGATGGTGATGATGATGGTGATGGTGGTGATGGTGGTGATGGTGGTGATGGTGGTGATGATGGTGATGGTGGTGATGGTGATGATGGTGATGGTGATGATGGTGGTGATGATGATGGTGATGGTGATGGTGGTGGTGATGATGGTGATGATGGTGGTGATGGTGATGGTGGTGATGGTGGTGATGGTGGTGATGGTGGTGATAGAGATGGTGGTGATGGTGGTGATGACGGTGATAATGGTGGTGATTGTGATGATGGTGGTGATGATGATGATGGTCATGGTGGTAATAATGGTGATGATGAGGGTGATGTGGTGATGGTGGTGATAATGGGGATGGTGATGGTGGTGGTGCTGGTGCTGGTGCTGGTGCTGGTGGTGGTGGTGGTGATGGTGGTGATGATGGTGGTGGTGGTGATGATGATGGTGGTGATGATGATGGAGATGGTGGTGGTGATAATGCTGATGGTGGTGATGGTGGTGCTGGTGGTGCTGGTGCTGGTGCTGGTGGTGGTGCTGGTGGTGATGATGGTGGTGGTGGTGATGATGATGGTGGTGATGATGATGGAGATGGTGATGGTGATGATGCTGATGGTGATGGTGGTGGTGATGATGGTGGTGCTGGTGCTGGTGCTGGTGCTGGTGGTGGTGATGGTGGTGGTGATAATGGTGATGGTGGTAACAATGGTGATGGTGGTGGTGATGGTGAGGGTGATGGTGGTGATGGGTAATAACAGTGGATAGATGATAAGTAGATAAATCATAAAGACATAAGTACATAGGAAGACAGATAGTAAGAGAGATAAACAAATAGGAATCAGTATGGAATTTAGGACCAAAAAGATGGATTGGGGCTTAAAAGAAAAACATTCAAGTTTTGGTACTTGCCTTGTCCCTACTTAGCAATGTGATCTAAAGGAAATCAGTTCTCCTCTTAGAGACTGAGTTTCCTCACCTGTAGTACCTGATGTCAGGGTTGATTTGTCATTTTTCAAACTGTCCACCAGGGTACCTAGGGTCAGAGGGGAGCGATATATGGGAGTCCCACACTCACCAAACTCCAACCCAACTACTTAGTGTTTTAGCCTGTTTACAAAGTCTCAGGAAAGATACTATGATACTGCGGCAAAAATAATAAGACCAGATAATCCCAAGGCCCTTACAAGATGAGCCTCTGAGAACTGACTGTTTGGCCAGGTCTGGACACCCCAGTCCCCACACATGAAAGGCAACCGTGACATCTCTGTCCCCACGACATGGGAAGGCTTCCCTAACTACAGCCAGGAGCCCCGCAGAGTATCACTGTGTCACTGCTATAACCCTGCGCCTGTACCATCAGGTACCCCAGTGATGGGCGTCTGGCACAGGGCAGCTGCCCCATAAATGTCTGATGGAGGAAGACAAGAAATTCCGTAAAGTAGCGCTCACTCATTCTTCCACAGTTACTGACAAGCCAGCGCGCACCAAACAAAAATGTGGGCGCTAGAGTTAAGGAAAGCTACGATTCCTGCCCAGACAGCATCCACTGGGCACCTACAACACAGTGTGGTGAGTTAAAGGAAAGAACAGGAGGCTCCAGAAGCAAGGAGGAGGAACGCCAGGTCCGCACGGCTGGGGCAGGTGGCCAAGGAGGCTTGGAGGAGGAGACGAGCTCTTCTCGGGGACCTGGACGGAGCCCACATGGAGAGGCGGGTGGGGTCAGACGCGCCCCGCAGAGCAGGGGGCTGTGTGCAGAGCCGGCACCGAGGGCACAGGGCCTTTGGAAGAGCATAGCCAACCCCACACTGTTGGAGAGCGGGAGAGGGCACCCCGGAGAGGAAGGCTGCCGCCGGCCGGGAGTGAGTGGTCGGCTGGGGCGTGACTTCCCTGTGCCTCCGGCGGGGACCAGCAGGTAGGAAGACAGACAGGAACGTGGTGAACAAGTGCTTTCTGAAGCTCGCTCCGACTTCCTGCGAGGCTCTGGGTCAGAGACACGAGATGAGGGACCCGGGCAGTCCTGGCGACAGAGGGTGGGCGCCCCACTCTGAGATACTAGCTTTGGCAGGAGGGGGAGAAAACGAGAGCATTCAAGAGCACTCGAGAGATAATAAGATATTAACGAGAAATTAATCAAATCATTTATTTTGAGAAAAAAATTCTTCTGAGACCAGGCTGTGTGTTTGAGAAGCTCTCCTGAAGCCTGAATTAGGATCTCTCTCAATCGGGAGATACGCCTTTATTTATCATCACGAGGTAAACGAAACCGGCCGTTCCCGACTGGCCTCTGTCTTTTTACGCAGCCTCTCTCCTCTTTCAGGCAGAAGACCTACTGTAATGAGGCCAAGGCCTGCGCCCTGGGTTACCCACGAACACAAAATGGGAAAGAGGAGGTATGTTGCCCGGGCCTACGGACACGTGTGGCCCCACGTGGCATTCAAACTACACTTTGAAGCAAGTCCTTTGCAATTTATGAAAAAACCACAAGGAGTTACCGTTGCTTACGGCCGAAGACCTGCGCCGACATCGGCCCCCCTAGAGCGGGAAACGGACTGGGGAGCGGCAGGAGAGGAAAAGCTCTGCATTCTGACAAAAGGCGATGCCCTGGAGGGAGGGAGAGGCCTCCAGTTCTGTGGGGGAGGGAGAGGAAACCCCAGTTCTGTGCCTGCCTCAGTCTCCTCGCGTGTAACAAGGACAACACTGAACTCGTGCTGCTGTTTTAACAAACAGGTGCCATGAGCCGGGGAGAGCAAGCCCCTGCTCGCTGGGAAAGCTCGCGGAGGGGAGGGCCGGGGTCTGTCCTCCGTGTCCTTGCTGGGAGGGCTCCGAAGTACTCGAGACACACCACACGTGTGACTTCTGAAGCCGCTTCTGTCTAGAAAGAAAAGCGGCGTGAAATCCAGACCTAAATCACTTTCATCCCTTATTTGACCGGCAAAGACGGCTTTCCGCGCTGCAGCAGGGCAGGGATGTAATCCGGGCAAAATCGGATTCCCGAACCTCGCAGACTCGCTTTGGATGGCGATGCCGCCGTGGAATCGCAGCTGGCGGGGAGCCGCGCAGTCGGCCACAGCCCGAGGGACAAGGGCCGGCGGGGCCCGCGGGGGACGGCGGCGCTGCCTGACGCGGAACACCAGTAGGCCCCCTGTTGTGTACCGAGCACCCCGGAAGACGTAAACTAAGGTCTCTCTCCCACCCGCGTCCCAAGCACCATGAGGAGCACCAAGCTGCCGGAGCCCATCAAAGGGGACCACTCTGCGGCGTGCAGCTCTCTTCCGGGCCATTGGGCTCCGATCCCTCTAGGGCCACGCACACCCGTGAGACCCCAGAGGTAAGCTCAGCTCTGACCCTCGCTGCTCTCCAAAGTCCGCTCGACTCCCCACCAGCAGGCACAGGAGAAACTCAGAATACGTTTCCCGGTTAAGTTCAGCTCAGCAAACACTCCCCAAACACCTGCAGCGCCAGGTACCAGCCCCTCCTGAACACACGCACACGAGTGAGAATATGCGTGGAAAGGTTGGCACACGTGGCTTAGTCTGCACGCCAGCCCCACCCGGTGCGTGTCATCTCCCAACTGCAGGAGAAATGGAAGCCTCCAGGGGTTCGGGTGTCTGAAGCCGCAGAGCTGGACCACAAAGCAGACACACTCGAACCTCTCGGCCTCGCTCCCAAGTGAATGCAATGCTCTCTGCACAAGGTGCCTCGTCGTTCCCGTGGGAGAGATGAGTCCCGTTGATCCATCCGCTCTCCACCAGAGACGCCTGCTGATCGCTCCCGTATGTCTGGGTATGAAACTTGGTCACCGTCCAGAGGGGGTCATGACATGTCACATTCGTGGTGGAACTGAAAAGGGCAGCACTCAATACCCAGGAGAGGGCGGATGGGGAGGAGGGGGCGGGGAGCTGCAAGGCCTTCTGGAAATCACAGCATCTCCCTCCCCGGATCCCCGCTGATTAGAAGAGGACCATGATCTGGGCAGGGGGGTGGGGGGGACATTACTTTCAGGTTTTCGGATTCTGCAACTATTGACATGGAGAGAAGAGAGATTAATAACTTTGGGGGGGTAGGGGACAAGCAAGAAAATAGCGGGACCCACCGCCTCCTCCCAAGAAACAAAGGCCACTGGTGCAGGCTACCCCTCCAACGACACGTGCACTCTGCCCTCTACGCGTGTCCCTGGCTCAGTGCGCACCAGGTACACGGAGACCTCGTGCGCAGACGGGGTCAAAGCACTGGACAGCGGGTGCTACTACTGTCACAATTCCCACACCCAGGACGGTCCCGCCATCTGGCTCTTCCTTCTTTCCTTCCTTCCTGGTGCCCTTCCTCTGGCTTGTGGCCTCTCTGCCAACATGAATCCAAGGGACTGTGCTTAAGTCAGCCCGCACTAAGTTCAGGGCTGGGACATCTCCTGTACCTTCTCCATCCCCTCATTGTGTGTACACCCCAGAAATGAAGGGGGTCATTCTCTCCAGCTTGACCTTTGTCCCAGGCCCCCAGGTTCCTCCCTAGCTCTTTAATCCATGGGCCCCACACGTGGTGGGTCTCCTCATGTATGACGTCTCTGATGTTATACGATCGGGTCAGATGGGAAGCTGGGGGACTCACACTGGTTTTGTGTGACACTCAGCCCCATAATCTCTCATCAAAACAAAACAAAACTGCCCCTTGCTGTTCATGAGTAATAGTAAGCACTGACCCTTTGCTGAAATCTGAAGATTTGGATGTTTCACAAGGGATGCTATCTTTGGGTTCGTTAAGCTCTTGACTCCCTTCAAACCCCCTTCCCTCCTGCGAGGGACAAGTCATCCCAGTGAAACCTCACTCATTTCCTAACAGCGTACTTCCTTCCACAGTCCCGGGATCCCCTATGTACTGGTCCTCCAGCCCCTCCCTGGCTGCACAGACGTTTGCACAAAATGACTCTCACTGGCCTGTATCTGGCTTAGCCAAGCCCCAGAATCTCTGCCCTGCATTTGCACACCATAATCACCCCATCGAAATGGAGCCCCTGTAGACCTGCCCCATGTGCCCCGTATGCCACTGAAATCTCACCCCACAATGGCCCCATAATTGCATTGCTGCAGGGTCTCCACAGACGGATGATCTTTCTGCCACCACTTCTGTTGTGCTAGAAATCGCTGTCCCCACCTTTGCTCCCAGAGCCAAGCTGACCCTCTTGGCCAGCAGGGTTCGTGGATGCTGCCTGGGTTGCATTTGGAAAAGAGGCTGCTGGACTCATTAGAACATCTGTGGCAGAGGTCTCCACAGCACAAATCCCACTGACATCCCTCCCTAGGACAACACTCACATCCCCCCAACACTCACATGCCACACGGACCGAAAGAGAAGTTACTGAAGCCTGAGAGACGACAGACATTAAGTGATGGAGTGGTGCCCACATGTAGAAAGCCCCCGAACATGAAAGGTAAGGCTAAAAGGAAGAGTGAGCAATGGTCACACCTTGCTGGTTGGATACCACGTGCCAGGCCACCAAGGGTGACTCCATGCCTCACTGTCATAACAGTCTTCATCTCATAAATTGGGAAACCAAGACTGAGAATTTGAGCGAATTGTCCAATATGTAACCTGGGTGGACAAGCTGACTCTGATCTCTCTTCATGGGCCCCACAAAGCCCCTGTGTTGTAACTATGCCCCCTCCACGGAGCTCTTGGTGCACAAGGGGGAGGACTGAGCCAGGCTGGGTAGTTCCCAAGGGCACCTGGAGCCCCAAGCTGCAGAAAATGCCAGTGGATTGTGCACAACATGTATTAGCCAGGGTCCAGTGGCGTAAGGTCCCAGCGCTGACTGAGGCTGCACGTTCCTCCCTCTTCTCCAGGGGCTGGATTTCATCTCCAACTTTTTAGTTGTTTCAAGGTATTTCCACTTACGGTCTATTTAGAAACTTACTGAACTTTGAACATGTTTCAACCGGAAGTCAGTAACACGCTTCACGTTAACCGTGAGCACATTTCTTCCAGGTCAAACTGATCCCGTTTGTTCATTCTCAAGCGGTACTTGAAGACTGTCTGGCAGCGCATCCTTGATCAAGGGAAATTCACTCAGAGGATACCTACTCACGTTGTTTTGACTGACCACGTGGCCTTGCTACTGGCTGGGATCTCATGGCTGGTATTAGAAGAATCGCCGCATGGAAAACAACTTGAAAAGCTGGATAATGATTTTTGAAAGCGTTGGAAGGACCAGAGATCAAGGAAGGCAACCAGAGCTTAGAGAGGCAAAGAGGGGATTATACAAAGGTGAGAGTCCCTGGGGAATCATTCGAGAAGTCCACCTACCACAACTATTCATAGAGTAAACTACTGTTCAGAGTAAACTGTTAAAAACAAAGAAAGGAAGAAAGAAAAACTCTTAAAAATCATCAATGGAAAAAAGAAATCTGTCCTTCAATGAGTAGCAATAAGACTGACAGATGTCTATACAACATAAACAAGAGAAGACAGAAGGCAATAAAATAACAGTTTTAAAATGCTGAAAGAAAGTAATTTCCAAACTAGAATTAAATACCTAGCACAAGTAATCCCTTAAATTAAATACCAAATAAGCGAACGTATTTTTTAGACAAATGAGAATTTAAAATTCATCATGAATAGAAAAATACTAACAGAAGTAAAGAAATTAAAAGGAATGCTTCAACAGAAGGAAAACGATCCCAGTAAAAGAGCACAGAAATGAAGGGAGGGTTGAAAACACTAGAAAGGGTGAATATATATGTTTAACTCTAATTAAATATGAAATATCATTAACACAAAGATTAAAAATTCTAGTAGGATTGGAGTGTCTGGGCCACTCAGTGGGCTGAGCATCTGACTCTTGGTTTTGGCTCAGGTCATAATCTCAGGGTCATGAGAACAAGCCCCACACTGGACTCAACACTCAGCAGGGAGTCTGCTTAGAGATTCTCTCCCTCTGTCCTTCCTCCCTCTTTCTTTCAAATAAATAAACAAATCTCTTAAAAAACTCTTGTAGGATTTAAATTATTTGAAGAATTGAAACATATGACAACACTTGCACAAAAAGCAAAGTCAGGGACGCCTGGGTGGCTCAGTCGGTTAAGCCTCTGCCTTTGGCTCAAGTCATGATCCCAGGGTCCTGGGATCAAGTCCCGCATCGGGCTCCTTGTTCAGCAGGGAGCCTGCTTCTCTCTCTACCTCTCCTTGCTACTCTGTCTGCTTGTGCTCTCTCTCTGACAAATAAATAAATAAAATCTTTAAAAAAAAAAAAAGCAAAAGTCAAACTACAGCAGTGTCCTTGATAATTCATTCAATAGTAAAAGTAACATTTTAACTTAGATGCAAATTAATCAAAGGTGCACATTATAAT
>JAQQSY010008183.1:0-10031 GCA_028646535.1 Procyon lotor | reverse complement strand
GAGGGTGCTCCTGCCCGAGGGTGCTCCTGCCCGAGGGGTGCTGACTGTCCTGCCCGAGGTTGCTCCTGCCCGAGGGTGCTGACTGTCCTGCCCGGGGGTGCTGACTGTCCTGCCCGAGGGTGCTCCTGCCCGGGGGTGCTGACCGTCCTGCCTGAGGGTGCTCCGCCTTGGGGGGGTGGGATTGCAGCCCGGAGTTAGGGTTAGGTAGGGCCGGGCTCTCTGTGGGTGGAGGAGTCCAGAGGTCGGGGACACGCCCTCCTCTCGCCCCAGCGTCTCAGGAAGTCACAACGGAGGGCGCAGAGGGCGCGGAGACAGGTGGCCTTAGAGTGGGGGGCAGAGGTTGGCGTTTTCCTGGGGCCCCGCCACCTGCCACCCGCTTGGGCACCATCTTTGTGAGGATTCCCCTGTCTCCTCGCCTTGGCTGGCCCGTGGCTCCCAGTCCTTAGGGTCTCACCCCGCGCGAGGACCCTCCCTCCGTCGGAGGTGGGGATGGGGTGGGGATATGTGCGCCGCTCGGTCGCCAAGGTGTCCCAGTGTTGCTGGGCCAGGGGCTAACGAGGTGGGAGGGGTCGGATCTCTTAGTCTAGCGCTCCTCCCCTCCCCCCTCCCCTCCTGTTCCTGGCTTCTCGGACCGCAGCCCCTGGCGGGAGGGGGGTGGTGGGCTGGGGCTTCGGAGCCCTGTTCCCTCACTCATTTGCACCTCAAACTTGCCACACCGCAGACCAGACGGGTGTTGAGAGGCTCAGCTCTTCTCCCCAAGAAGCTTTCAGGGACAGCGGGTGCAGAGGCAGTAATGACTGCTGCTGGGGGCAGGGGCTCTGTGGGGAAACAGGACCCAGAATCTTCCAGGGAGAGATGTGGGTGTTAGTGGTGGTTTAGAAAGTGCCCACAGCCCCAGCTGCGGTGACTTGCCCCTAACGAACAGAGTGTGGCACGTGGCTTCCAAGACGGTCTTAAATGGGGTCGAGGCCTCCTCTTGCCTCTCCCTGCCCACCTGCTTGCCCCGTGGGACCAGCCACCGGCTGGTGAGGACCCCAAGCAGCCCTGGGGGGAGTCCAGGTGGAGAGGCCCTGAGGTGCCACGGGCCATGCGAGGGGACCTCCTTGGAAGCAGCACCCACGGCCCTCGTCCAGCCTTCGGGCGGCCAGAGCCTCAGCCGACGGCCGGACCGTAACCTTAGGAGAGTGTCCGAGCCGGAACCACCCAAAAACAGCTCCCGAATTCTCAGCCCACGGGAACTATGACATAATCAAGGTTTCAAGACGATCGATTTTGGGGAAGTTTGTTATACAGACCTAGATCACAGTGTTGTTGGGGGAGAGAAGAGGGCAGAGGGCCATTCGAATTGTTTCAGGCTGAGAGAGAGGCCAGAGGGATGCAGGCTGAGCTCCAAGGACCCACGTGACTGGGGATGCCAGGCACCGTGGGGTGACCTCACGAGTGGTGGGTGTTGCTTGTCAAGGGGACGGACTGCTCAGAGCTCAGCGCGTGAGGACGACAGCCGGTCTGGGGCCCCGTGAGCCGTGGAAGGTATCAGCAGGTCCAGTGACTCCAAATAGCGCAGCCTGAACCCCAGGCATAGGACCCACTGGGAGCCATGTGGCCAACGGTGGGGAGCCTGGCTGAGGCCCGCCAGGGCAGTTTCCGGGGACTTGTCCCCCCTCCCTGCTCCTGGCAGAAAATGGTCTCTGAGCGGCTAGCACCTCAGTGTCCCCACTCTGCCTCCGGAGGTTCAGCGTGGAGCTCCTTCTGGATGAATCTCGGCCCCAGGCCACACCCCAGGGAGAAAGGGGTCCAGATGCCAGCCCATCCAAGTAACAGATGTCCTCTGGAGACTGCGGGTGTCCAGAGGTCCTGGCAGAAGGGCCCTGGGTCCTAGAGCAGGATTTGAGGGGGCCACAGGCTGAGACATGGAGGGCCCAAACCAGCGTGGGCCACAGCATGGGGGGTCAAGAGAGGGCACTGGGGGGGGCACAGGCTTTCTGGTGAAATGCCAGCCAGGTTTCAAGTGATGAGAGTGCCTTCCGTGGCCTTCGTGAGGGTTGGGTCTGTGGCTTTTGCGGCGTTCCCCCTTTTATCGTATGTTCGTACTGTCTTGGGAGGAGCCAGCCTGAGCGTCCCCGGGAGGAGATCACAGTTCGGGTTTCTTTCCCTCCAGATCACGGCTGTCAGGGCAGATGGGGAAGGAGCATCGGGGGAGGCCGTCCGTCTGTTTGGGTGTCTGCAGGTGAGTAGAGTCAGGGTGTCTGTTGTGCCAAGAACTTTGGCGTGGGTCAGATCGGCAAGGGGGGCCAGGACCTGTACCCCGCAGCCCCTCTCCCAGGGGCTGTCCAGGTGGCAGACGTGGGCGGGGTCAGGCTCAGGGTCATCTCCGCAGGTGCAGCGGCTGACCTCTGTGGGTCTTTCTCTCTCTGCGTGGAGAAGGTTGCGATGGAACGTGAGCAAGTGGGCGGTTCCTCCAAGTCACAACACTTGTCCCGACAGACACCCCGGGGCTCTGGGGAGAGGGGTGCGCAGGCCCCCCGGACAGTGGAGTGTGCTCCGCAAGCTGTTTGGGAAGCTCTCATCCAGGAAGGCGGAGAGGAAAGGGCTGGGACAGGAGCAGGCGTAGCCGAGGCTGGGGATGACGTCGGGGATGCTGAGGACCAGGGACATCTGGGGCAGGTCTGTGGTCAGGGCCGCGTGGAGGCCAGGTGGAAGGGCGTCCAGCAGACCAGGCCTGTGGCCAGCACAGCTGGGACCAGGGGGGGTCGCTTTCCACTCAGCCTTGCCCAGAGCTTTGGCTCTGGGGTGGCGCACGGGGCCCGCAGCCGGTGAAGCAGGTCCCCCTAGAGCAAGCAGAGGGTGCCCATGGGCACCACGAAGCCCAGGACCAGTGTGCAGATGCGACTGGCTTTGATCCAGGGCCTCTTGGGCTGTGGGGAGCTCAGCCTGCAGCTCGTTGCTGGAGACCCCGGCCCAGACACACAGGCTGGTGACCTTCGCCTCCCGGAGGGTGCCCTGTGACGTGGGCGGGCAGCACCAGCACGAAGAGACCGTCGGCAGCGGCCAGGCTCAGGGTGAACACATCGGTCACTGTCCCCATTCTGGGCGCCGTCGGGATCACCTAGGTGGCAACGTCGCCCGTCAGCCCCTCGGTGCGGAGCAGGAAGCACACGGCCAGCAGGAACACGGAGACCATCAGCAGCGGCTCAAGGAGGGTGACGTTGGGCCTGGTGTCGTCGTTCCAAGTGCGGCCTGGGAGAGGGAGCCTCTGCTTTCATGGGTCCCTGAGGCGGGACCCCAGGTCATGGGCGGTGCCTGGGAGTCCGGGGGCTGGGTAGGGATCTCCTGGGGCTGGATTTGGAGAGATAGAGAGAGACCTGGGCTCCGACTCTTAGCTTCAAACAGCAGCCCCCCCAGCTTCTCTGGTGGAGGCTGTGGCCACTTTGCCGGCGCTGAGGACACACGGGGTCTCTCTCTACCCTCCCCTGTCCTGCCCCCCACCCATGTGTGATCTACGTGGGACCAAGGCAGTGCCTTTGCAAACACACCTGCCAGGCGCACCGCTGTCCCTTTCAAATCCAGGGGTCCTGAAGCCAGAGCCCTCCTGGTCACACCCCTGCAGGGCCACGGCTCTTCGCCCTGCTGACCTGTCTGATGACACGTGGCCAGAAGTTGGTGACCCTGGTGGGCATGTGAAGGAGGCCAGTGCCGTCTGGGGCAGGGGTGGCGGAGGGAGGTGAGGCCCACCGATGGGCTCTCATCAGGGTCCCTGTCGGCTCTTGGCCGTGGGGGGGGGGGGGGCTTTTAGGACCTGCCTGGGCAGAGCTGGCTTCCCTGCGAGGTCTCCAGCTTGGTGACAGCCGTGAGGGAGGGAGGCGGATCCTGCTGGTGGACGGGAGCTCTGGATGGGGGGAGGGCTGGGGCCTGGGGCCTGGGGCCTGGGTGTGCTCTGGCTGGGAACCAGCAAGGCCAGGGCTGGAAGTCGGGATGTGTGCGGAGAAGCCTTCTGGGCGGCTCCTTCCTACAATCTGGGGCTGGAGTTCTAGATCTGGGGGCGTGTGTAGGGGGGGTGAGGTGCTGGGTAAGTCCACGGTTCCCGAACACCAGAGTCAGGATGGAGAGGTGGGGCCCGGGGTATGCGCGGCCCCTTCCCCTGTGTTAGCAGGTGCGTGGGCTGGGCCGGCTCTGGCTGTGGGCCTTCCCTGGGAGGGGCGCTGGGGACCCCCACCCCCTGCTCACCTTAGGGTGAGGGAGGCTCGCCAGGGGCTCTGGTGCCCTCTGGCCGGCCCGGAGCCGATCGGTGTCCTGTCTTGCCCTGAGCATCAGTCCTGCGGTGGCGGTTCTTCCCACAGGGTCTGCCCCTGAGGGGACCCTGTGCCCCCCTGCTTGCCCCCCTGCAGCAAGACAGGCAATTCCAGGCAGGTCTTTTCTCAAGCCCTCGGGAGGGGGAAGAGCCCAGCAGCAGAAGGACAAGAACCCTCCTGGGGCTCCCCCAGGCCTCGGGCTCCCTTTGAGTCTGGGTTTCTCCCCACCAGCAGCTGGGACTCTGAGCCCCTCCCAGACCTGCTCTCTTCTCTCCTGAGTCTGTCCTGGGGGCTGGCCTGGCTCCCACTCAGCCTACCTCATCAGCGGCGGGGGGGAGGGGAGGAAGATGGGAGGGTGCGGGGCCTGGCTGCGGGGGCCCCAAGAGCCCTGGGAGCCGGCTGCGGCCTCGCAGGGCGATGACTCCCAGATGCCTCTTCCCAGCCTCGGAAGCCCCTCCCCAAGGGCCCAGAGCAACGCCGTGGCCCCAGGGCCCGAGCCCTAGCCCGGGAGTGTCCCTCTGTGGAGATGATTTCCATTTTCAGAAAGGAGTCCGGCGGGGCACTTCCGGCCTGTGCAGAGGCGCCCTGGAAGGGGGTGTGCGTCCGGTCAGGTGTCGGTGAGCACAGATTCGTGCATGGCTGTGCAACTGCTCAGCATTGGGCGTAGCAGATCCAGAGAGCCCGGGGCAGGGAGTGGCCGGAGTGGAGGGGTGGGGGCTGGGAGAGGGGCTCCCTCGGAGTGTGGGGCTCGGCCAGGCGCCCTCGTCCCCATAGCTTTATTCTCACTGTCATTGTCCTTGGGTGCGCGTGTGCGGATGTGGAGACCCAAGTCAACCGGTTTAGTCAGGGTAGAAGGCGAGGCGTCTGGTCTAGCTTCATGGCGACCTCCCGCCCTGATCAGGGTTCCCTTCTTGTATGCGGAGTCCTTCCAAGTGCTTCGTCTCTGTCTTGTCACTGGACCGGAGGCCTGCGGTGTCGTTGGCGAGTCCTCGGGGCTGCGTCCGGACAGCAGGCCCGGGTGCCCTTCCTTACTCGGCCTCTTCTGGAGGCTCCAGGGGCTGCCGGGTCTGTGCCCCGCTCCTGCCCGGGGTGAGTCAGTGGGGCCCCAGCTCCCACCCACCTGTGGGCTCTCCGGTGGCTATGACAACCCTGTCCAGACAGGTCACACCCGGTGTCCAGCTTGGCTGTGCTCTCTCAGGAGCCCCCCCGCCCGTGACCCTGTGGCCTCCGACACCCCATTTTGGGAAGGAGGGTGACCAGCCCCCTCTCCCAAGAGGCCCTCTTGGATTAGTTCCGTACAACCCAAGAGGGGCAGCCGTTTTCCCGAAGGCTGGGGTGGAGGGGCAGGATCCCTCCTCCTCCCGGGTGGGCTTTGTGCAAAGCAGCCCAACCCTGACACCCAGTGGCCAGTCATGCGCACTGCCGCAGAGAAGACAGGACAGCTGGCGGAGCAGGGTGAGCCCAGGCCCGTACCCTTCCTAAACAATAACCTGGACAGACCCTAAGGAGGCCCCAGTGGTGGGATCCCAGGCTTGGTGACAGGACTGCCTGTGGTTCATTCAACACACTTGTGAGCTTCCCGGGGGGGGTGGGGGTGGGGGGCGTGTTTCTGAAGATTCAGGGACACGTGGGTCTCACCCCCAAGTAGTTCTGGGGTTGATCTCGGTCGTGCTAGTCGCTTGTCTTTGACGCACCAACATTGGTGGGGTCATGGCAGGGGTCCTGGAGAGCTGGAGTCTTCGCTGTGCTTCTAGGGCCGGGCAGCGGTGCCTGGGGAGGGAGGGGAACGTGAGAGGGAGCAAGCAAGGCGGAAGATGGGGAGGGGCGGGGCCGAGGGCAGGCAGGGCTGCAGCGAGAACATTAATGGGTCTCTGGCTGGGCTTTGGGGGCTGCAGAGAGTTTTAGGCAAAGGAGGGATGTGTCCACATTTGTGTTTCGAAGCAATCATTCTGGCTGCTGGATGGAAGGTGGACTAATGGTTGAGGGCAGTAGGAGGTGGCCAGTGGGACCGGGAGCCTCTGAGACCCCAGGCTGGTGGGGGAGGGGGGCCCTGGCAGGCGGGGCCTGGGGACAGGCCGAGGAGGGGAGCTGTGGTCACCAGTCAGGCGCAGAGGGGTCCACGGGGAAGGGCTGTGTTGTAGGTGCATGTGTGCAGTGCGCGCACGCGTGTGGCGTATGCGCCGAGTGTGGCGCGTGCACGCGTGTGGTGTATACATGGTGTGTCACACAGTCTGGGTGTGTGTGTGCACATGGGTGGGGGTGGCTGGAGTTCTTCTTTCTGCTCCTGCAAAGTTTTTCAGGGCTTTTCTACTTGGCAACCAGACTGATTTTTCTAAAATCCAGTAGGATTAGGTCACTTCTCTCCCTAAAATCCTTAAAAACTACTCATTAAGATATTTATGAATGAAATGATGTGATCGTGTTTGGGATTTGCTTTCAGATAATGCTGTCAGTGCGGACATAGAACAAACAAAACAGGAGTGGTCTGGCCCTCAGCTTTGCCGGAGCAGCCCTCGCGCGCCTTCCTTCTGTGCACGCGTGGGATTTTGTCAGGGTAGACTGTGAGTTTAAGTCAGAAGACTGTGAAATGTCCAAAAAAATTACTGGGTGCCCTGTTGGCCCTCCCTTCCAGATTTTCTGTCTTTCATTATCTTGGAGCGATTTTATAGCTCTGCAATTGCAGAAAATTGATAGCAATGCAAATGGTTCTTGTTCATTGAAATGCAAATTAATTTTGTCCGGAGGAAAGCGACTGCCCTTGCTCCTCCAGCACTGACCACTGGTGCCTCTACTTACAAATTCGCTGGTTGCTTATGTGTAAGTTTGTGGTTTGGATTCCCTTTGAAGTAGGTTGTAACATTTTTTTTTGTTTTTTTCACCAGTGAGTGTTGGGGGTTGAGTTGCGTCCTTAAAAAGATCGTGCTGAAGTGCTAACCCCCAGCACCTGTGACCGTGACCTTCTTCGGAAGTTCGGTCCTTACAGACGTGGTTGTCGAGATGAGGTCATGCGGGAGTCCAGTCCTTATTGAAGAGGGAGCTCTGCAGAGACACGGGGGACACAGCCGGAGCGCCAGTGGGGATGGGGCCGAGGGACACCGGAGGCCTCCGAAGTGGGAGGCAGGAGAGACCTTGGAGAGAGCTGCAGGCAGCTCGGCTCTGGAGTTCCGCCTCCCAGAACTGCGAGAGCATCAGGTCCTGACGATGCCCCCGGGACCCCCACCCCTCCCGAATGCGTCTGGAGCTCCCGTGCTGCTTGCTGCTCTCTCCGCTCTGGGAGCCCCAGATGGAGGGGTCGGGCCTACAGGGAACCGGAACGAGGCAGGGGGAGGGGGTCGTGGCGATGAGCTTGTGCTTTTTCCTAAAGGCAGGGGGAAACATTTGGGGAAAAAAAAATGCAGAAGACAAAAACCCAATTATTCTAAAAATGTTAAAGAATAAACTTTTGGGGGCACCTGGGTGGCTCAGTGGGCTAAAGCTTCTGCCTGCTTCCCCCTCTCTCTCTGCCTGCCTCTCTGCCTGCTTGTGATCTCTCTGTCAGATAAATAGATAAAATCTTTTTTTTTTTTTAAGATTTTATTTATTTATTTATTTGACAGAGAGAGAGAGAGATCACTAGTAGGCAGAGGGACAGGCAGGGGTCAGGGGGTAGGGAAGCAGGCTCCCCGCAGAGCAGAGAGCCCGATGTGGGGCTCGATCCCATGACCCTGAGATCACGACTTGGGCCGAAGGCAGAGGCTTTAACCCACTGAGTCACCCAGGCGCCCCAATAGATAAAATCTTAAAAAAAAAAAAGAATAAACTTTTGAAGGTAAAATCATGATCCTCCTATTAAGATTTTGTTTTACTTTCTGTTTTTTTTTTTTTAAAGACTATATTTATTTATTAGAGAGAAAGAGTGTGGGAACACAAGCAAGGGGAGGGACAGAGGGAGAGGTAGACTCCCCGCCAGCAGAGAGCCCAACATGGGGCTTGATCCCAAGACCCTGGGATCACGACCTGAGCTGAAGGCAGACGCTTGGCCACCGAGTCCCCAGGCGCCCCCTTAGCCTGACTGTCATGAGTTCTAACTCCCAGCCGAGAACAGGGTGCGTAGCTTGGCCGACTTGCTTCCGGGGCGAGGCCGGCAGGGGCCCGCCCAGCGCAGGGCAGGGGGCGGCTCTGGAAGGTGGAGCCTTAGCACGTCTGTCCTGAATCACTGACCCCTCACCCATCTGTCCGCTACCCACTGGGAGCTCTGGCTCTGTGGCCCCAGACACGTGCGTGTGTGCACGAGCGCTTGCGTCCCGGGCCCCGGCCCCGCGGGGTGAGGTGCAGGTGCACCACAGTGTGGGCCTGTGGGGGGTAGGTACGCTCCGCTCCGTGCGTGGCAAGATGGATGCACTGGTGTAGTGCGGCGAGGACCTTCTGCGGTGTAGACCCTGGCACAGGGGCTGGCCTCGGCGTGGCCGGCGTGGGCCCTCTCCGCACACCACTGTTCTGAGGCCTCTGGCTGGGCCGGGAGGCAGGGTAAGGGGGCCGCAAGGGCCATGGCTGGAAAACCCACCCAGTGAGGCGCCCTGGTCAGCGTGCCCCGGTGGGGGTCGTGTCCTCTCTGACATCTCGAGGGGACCCTTGTCACTATTTGTCCTCATGGGCCCCCGGCTCGAGCTCTCTCTGTCCCAGTGGAGCCCTGGGGCACGGGGTGGGGGCTTGTGAGGCCGCGTTTCTCCCTGGGGTCACTGGTCTTGGTCCACACCCACGCTGGAAAGGGCCCAGCACTTGCTTCAGTAACCTCTGGGGACGGTAGTAACCTCAGGACCCCACCTGGGCTTTCTTTGTTATTTTTTAAAGAAGATTTTATGGATTTATTTGAAAGAGAGGGAGAGAGCATGCGCAGGGTGCAGGGGCAGAGTGAGAGGGAGAAGCAGGACCCTGGGGTCTCGTTTCACCCACTGAGCCACCCAGGCACCCCTCTTCCTTTACTTTTACCTGAAGCCTGACAAACACACTGACACATTCAGACCTGGTGCCCCCGGGGGCCCCCACAGAGAGCCCTGGATCGCCCAGAATGTGGCCCCAGAGCAAGACCTCCCCCCAGGTGAGCAGGGCCCCCAGCCTGTGTCTCCTCCCTCATCTGCCAGACGGTGGCGGAGTCCGCTCGCGTTTGCCCACCCGGACAGCTTCCGGGAATCCCCGGGGAGGAGCCCGTCTGCGGGGAGCGGGGAGTCGGCAGGAGGTCCCAGGAGACTCTCGGAGGGGCGGGCATCCAAAGGGGCGCGACTCTTGACCCCGACCCTGATCTTCCCAACACTCAGAATCACTTGGGGGGACCCCAACCCCAGGCCCCAGGGTCAGAGCCTCTGCAATTGGCTATGACTGGGAATTTAAAAAGGTATATATAAATACTTTACTACATTTTTTTTTCCTTTTTGGAGGAGGGGGAAGAGGTTATACAGCAGATGGTTCAAACAAAAAAAGGCCCAAGGGAGGGACACAGTAAGGAAGAAAGCTCTGTCCCCCACTTCGCAATCAGAGAGTGATCTGCTCTGTTCCACACGCGCGCGCACATACGCGTGCACACACGCACACTGGAGACACTTCCATGGAGCCTGTCCACGTGGCCTGGTGTCCACGAGAGGCCCCCACATGGTCCATGGAGCTGCCTAGCTGTTAGGGATGGACATTTGGGCTGTTTCTGACCTTTTCTTCGAGGACCGCGGTGCCAGGGATGTCTGTGCTGGGCGGGGCGGGGCTCCTGCTGGG
>JAQQSY010008182.1:0-10032 GCA_028646535.1 Procyon lotor | reverse complement strand
GGGAGAGAAATGAAACAAGATGGGATGGGGAAGGAGACAAACCATAAAAGACTCCTAAACTCACAAAACAAACTAAGGGTGGCTGGGAGGTAGGGGGGGTAGGTATAGGGTGGCTGGGTTATGGACATTGGGGAGGGTATGTGTTGTGGTAAGTGCTGTGAAATGTGTAAGCTTGACGATTCACAGACATGTACCCTGGGGCAAATAATACATTATATGTTAATGAAAAAACAAAACAAAATTAAAAAATTAAAAAATAAAAACAGTCTGAGGAAAATGAGGGATTAAATGAAAAAAAAAAAAAAAAAAAGAAGGTGGGTTGGGGAAGGGTGGGGTGAGGGAGACAAGAAAGAGGTTAGGTAGAAAACAGAGATAAATCCTTATCTCCCTTATCAAAAATTCAATAGGAAGAATCAAGCATGAACAGTATGAGGATATTATTCAGGGAAGTGAAGCTGAATACCAAAATGTTCAAAATGGTTGCTTCTGGGGAGTGGGATCAGGGGATAAGAAAGGATAGAGTAGGAAATTCTATTTATGGTTATATATTTAACAGCCCTTTAAAAAAAATCTAAATGAGGGGCACCTGGGTGGCTCAGTGGGTTAAAGCCTCTGCCTTCGGCTCAGGTCATGATCTCAGGGTCCTGGGATCGAGCCCCACATCAAGCTCTCTGCTCAGCAGGGAGCCTGCTTCCCACCCCCACCCACCCCCCCCTGCCTCTCTGTCTATTTGTGATCTCTCTCTCTCTCTCCTCTCCCTGTTAAATCAATCAATCAATGAATAATCTAAATATAAGAAAAACAGAAATTTCAAACAGTAGTCAAGTGAATAAATAAAAAAAAAAGGTCTACCCTGCAGTCAGTAACACCCCCATGAACTTTCTTGGTAGGAGTACTGAATTTCCTAACTCTTTTTACTCTCTGCTCTTAAATGTACAGCTTCTCTCTCCTAAACTCTCCCCGTCTCTGAGCCACCTTACCTCTCCTTTCCATCATCTGGGTTAAATGCTCCATTGTCACACAGCTACCGCTAATCTCTGAAGGTTGAGATGTCATTCAGGCCTTCCCCACTAAGGGCAGAAGGGTTAAGGTAAGCTGTAGATCCAGCAATTCCAGGGTCTGCTCTATCTCATGCTTTTCCAGCCTCCAGGAGAATTCTCAGGTCAGAAGGTCTCCTTCCATGACAGATAGATGCTCTCCAGGCTTCCTTTTACTCACACCACAGATCTGTCATATCTCTGTGGAGGCAGGACCTGTGGGCTTATGATATAAATTCAATTTACTTGATGTTTCCTCACTGGATCCCTATGGTAACAAGCCTCCAAGATGGCTTCCAATGATCACTGCCTCAAGCTATTCATGGTTTTTGCATACCCCTCTTACACCAAATCGAGTTGTCCTATTTAACCAACAGGATACTGCAAAAAATGACAGCGTGTGACTTCCAAAGGTAGGTCATAAAAGAGATGGTGGTTTCTGTATTGCACATTTCTGAATCATGCACTTTGATGGAAGTCAGTCACCATACCATGAAGACATTCAACCAGCCCTAGGGAAAGGCTCCTGCTGGCAGCCAGTACTAACTTGCCAGCCATCTAGGAGGCAAATCCTCCAGCCACACAGCCTTCCAATGACTGCAGCTTTGTCAACATCTTGACTGCAACTTCATGAAATATCTGAGCCAGAGTATCCAGCTAAGTTGTTCCCCACCACCCACAGAGTACGAGATAATAGATGTTTGTTGTTTAAGCTACTGAATTTTGAGGTAATTTGTTACACAGTAGTAGATAACTAACATAGTCCCAATTTGCTTGTAATTCACATTCCCCAGAGATGATGGATGCAAAGTCAGCAAGAATTTGGAGGAAAACTTAAAGACTCAGCAACCTAGGTTGAACCAGGCACTCAAGAAAACACCAAGACTTTAGAAACAAGGTAGACACAACAGTGATGTTCATATAATATCTGCTCTTCAAATATTTTCTGTGAGCATAAAGATGTAGAGCAAGTGCAGTGACAGATACAAAGTTGAGTCAAAAAAGATTCATATTTGCTGCAACCCTAGGTTCAGAGTAAAAGAAAGCTGCAGCTATTCTATTTCCTATTTATCCAGGTAATCGAGGTAAAAGACATTTGCAATTTAGAATTCCCAAACTCTTCATCTGAAATGAGAATTATACTCATATCACAATGATATTGGATGAGTAAAATGATTATGTTAAGAAATATTAATTTAGGGGCGCCTGGGTGGCTCAGTGGGTTAAAGCCTCTGCCTTCGGCTCAGGTCATGATCTCAGGGTCCTGGGATCGAGCCCCACGTCGGGCTCTCTGCTCGGCGGGGAGCCTGCTTCTCCCTCTCTCTCTCTGCCTGCCTCTCTGCCTATTTGTAATTTCTCTCCCTCTGTCAAATAAATAAATAAAATATTTTAAAAAAAGAAAAAAAAGAAATATTTATCATCTGCTTTGAGCCTTTACTAGGTAGAGTAAAAATAATTATATGAGAGAGTAGACTAATTCTTACACTGTATTATAGAACAGAATAAAACAGAAACATTCAGGGGTGCCGGGGTGGCTCAGTAGTTAAGCGCCTGCCTTTGGCTCAGGCTGTGATCCCAGGGTCCTGGGATGGAGCCCTGCATTGGGCTCCCTGCTCTGTGGGAAGCCTGCTTCTCCCTCTCCCAGTCCCCCTGCTTGTGTTCCCTCTCTCTCTGTTAAATAAATAAATAAAATCTTAAAAAAAAAGAAAACCAGAAACATTCAGTTGCAATAAATTTTGAGATACTCCTAATATCCTTCGCACAAGTTCTATTTTTTTCCTCTGTGGCAATTATCACAAACTATATAATTTATTTACCATACATATTGTCTGTATACCCCCTCATATAAATTCCATGAGAAAAGGGATTTCTTAAATCTCTCTTTGCCATTGATGGTAGGTGCTCAAAAAAATATGTTGTTTGAAATGTTGTAGCCACTATGGAAAACAGTATGGCAGTCAAAAAATGAAAAACAGAATTACCATATGACCTAAAAATTCCACTTCTGGATACATACCCAAAAGAACTGAAAGCAGAGACTTGAACAAATTTGTACACCCATGTTTACAGCAGCATTATCTCCAACAGTCAAAAGGTAGAAGCAACCCAAGTATGCATTGACAGGTGAATGGATAAACAAAATGTGGTGTATATATACAATGGAATATTATTTAGCCTTAAAAAGGAAGGAAATTCTGACACATGCTTTAAAATGGATGAACCTTGAAGACCATATGCAAAGTTAAATAAACCAATCACAAAAAAGCCACAAATACTGTATGATCCAACTTACATGAGGTATGTAGTCAAATTCATATAGAAAGAAAGTAGAATGGAAGTTGCTGGGACTAGGAGATCTAAGCAATGGGGAGTTATTGTTTAATGGGTACAAAGTTTCTGTTTTGCAGGACAAAAAGAGTTCTATGGACAGATGATGGTGACAGTGGTATAGCAATATGAATGTAATGCCATTGAACTCTATGCTTAAAAATAATTAAAATGTTAAATGTTTTTGTGCTTTTAGCTTTATCAAGATATAATTAAGGTACCAAAAAATCGCATACATTTAATGTATACATCCTGATGAGTTTGGACATATATATATTCACGATACCAATTCCATAACCAAGGTACTAAACACATCCATCACCTCAAAATTTCCTTGTGTTTTTTTGTGGTAAGAAGAATTAACACAACATCTATACTCTTAACAAAGTGCATAATACTGTATTATTAATATAGGCTCTGTGTTGTACAGATCTCTAGAACTTATTCATCTTGTATAACATAAACTTTGTACCCATGGAAAAATAATTCCCCTTTCCCTCTATTCCCAGGCTCTGGCAACCATTATTCTATTCTTGTGCTTCTTGAATTTATTTTAGCTATATCATACAAATTGAATCATGTAGTATTTGTTCTGTGACTAGCTTATTTCACATAGCATAATGTTCTTCAAGTTCATCCATGTTGTCACAAATGGCAGGCATTCCTTTTTTGAATAATATTCCATTGTACGTATATGCCATGTTCTCTTTATCCATTTATCTGTTGATAAAATAATGGATAAATAATGCTGCAATGAAAATGGGGGTGCAGATATTAAGACAGTAAATTTTATCTGTGTTATGTAATCTCTATTTTATCACAATTAAAAATATATATACATATGTACACACATGTATAAAAACATATATACACATTTATGTACAAAAGATGCATATATACACATCTAACAAATAAATTCTACTAACTTAGGGAATTTAAAATCAGAGGAAATATATTAGACAAGAATAACACCGAAATAGGTGGGTAGTTTGAAGTTCAAGTGTTCCAGAGTCTTTTTTTTTTTTTTTTTGACAGAGAGAGAAATCACAAGTAGGCAGACAGGCAGGCAGAGAGAGAGAAGGAAGCAGGCTCCCCGCTGAGCAGAGAGCCCGATGTGGGGCTCAATCCGAGGACCCTGAGATCATGACCTGAGGCAGAGGCTTTTTAACCCACTGAGCCACCCCAGCACCCCAAGTGTTCCAGAGTCTTAAGGTGGGGTTTTGTTAAGTATGCATGTTAAAAATACAAGGAAAAGATCAAAAACCAAAGCAGTGGAGAAAGAAAGGGTTCTAAAGGGTTAGAAAGGGTTAGATCTGATACACAATAAAAAAGCCACAGTAAATAGAAAAAAATTTTTATCAGCAATCCCAATAAATGTAAATGAATTAAGCTCACCTATTAAAATAACATTCAAACAGGATAAATGGGTAAAAAGCCCAGCAATACACTCTTTACCAGAGACCTGAAGCATAAAATCATAAAAAGAAGGGGTTGGAAAAAGAAATTCCTGGATAATACAATAACAAAACCTGAAAAGGAATATTATCAGACAAAAGAGAACTTGGACTAAAAGGCATTCACCAGGATAAAGAGGCATGTTTCCTAATGTGGTAGATTGAAATCTTGGTCCTGGTTCTTCACTCCCCTGTGATATTCACACTCTTTGCCATTAATGAGGCTTTGTCCTTCCACTTGGGTGAATTAAGTTTAGCTATGTGGCTTACTTTGGCTAATGTATTATCAGTATACACAGAAGCAGAGGTTTTTAGGACTGTTTGTACGGTCTGTCTTGTGCTCTGTTAATTCATGATGAGAACATGTCCTGGTAACCACTGTCTCTTAGCCTGAGCAGCAGAGGAGCAGATCTAAATCCACCCTGTAGTCTAGCTACTCAGTCAGCCCCAGCCTAAATAAGCTGAACAGAGAACCAGAGAACAGGTGAACATAAGAATAAATGCTTGCTGTTATGTGCCATTGATTTAGGGGTAGTCTGTTAGGCAGCATTACTATTCTGGCAATAGCTATGTAATACATATGATAAAAGATGCCAGCCATATGATGTTGAGATAATGAATTTGGAAAAGATCAACAGGAAAACTGGAAAACAACATAAGTGAACCAAGAATTTCTACAGGTAAAAAAAGGAAGCAAAGAAGACTAAGGGATGGCTAAAGGGGAGGGAGGACTACTTAAAACCAAATACAAAATTTTATACAGATTTTTTTCCCAAGCCGTTATCAAGTATGACAAACACATAGAGAAGTCAACTCAAGACAAGAACCGCTACACATACTACAAATACCTAACCACCGATCTTTCACGACAACCACACAAACACATACAACCACACACATCACCATAAGACAACACACCTCAATCACACGTCCTATCACAATTAAGTCGTTCACACTCACACGCAATCACACACATCACTACAGTCACACACACACACTGACTCCCACCATAGTTTCTTGGTCCAACAATTCCAACCACTCTCCAGGAGCGTATCCCCACCCTAGGCACTTTGCACTGCGGCCACTCCAGACTCATTGGGCCTCCTGAGAGGCCGCGCGGCGGTGCAGCCGACAGCTCAAGCCCTTCCCCTGTGCCCCACTGCGGGGACGCGATAGCGTCACCTGCCGGAAACGCCCGAATGCGCATTCAGCGCGCGGTTTCTGGGAGGATGGGTGAAGGCGACCCACTGAAAGACCCAAGGCAGGCGCCGGTAACGCCGAACCATCCCTTCGTGCCCGCTTCCCAACGGACGTCCCTGAGCACAACAACACTTCCCAGAAGGCTTTGCGGCCCGATTCAACTTCCGGCCAGAAAGCCGCGTTTCCTGTGTGAGGAAGGGGCACCGCAGAAGTCCCGTGCCGAAGGCCCGGCTGGAAAGTGCAAACCTACCGGGCCTCGCAGCCCTGAGAGCAGGCTAGACGTGGAGAATTGCAAGTTACAGTCGTTTCGGGAGGGCCCAGGCAGGGCGCTGAGAGGAATTGGTCACGGGTGCATCTCTGGACCACATTTCCCAGAGGGCTCGGTGGGCCGGTCGCTCTTCTCGCAAGAACGCGAACGTTTCGTCACGCCTGGCGGGACCGTTAGATCCGTGAGCTGAGTCTGTCGGTCCTGGGGGAACCGGCTTACTCGTGCAGGTTGCGACGCTGGGGGACCCAAAGAGCGTAAATTGAGGAGCCTGGAGATAGGTACCGAGCTGGGTCATCCAGCCTGGACGGGCGGAGCGGCCCGTAAAAGGGAGGTTGTGAGATTGTGTGTGTGTGAGATTGAGACCTGTGTGCGGAGATCGGTTGCCTATCATTGTGGGGTTGTGACCGCGTGACACTGTGGAGTGGGGGTACTGTACTGTACAAGAGTACAAGTCTGTACAAGAGTACTGTACAAGTACTGTACAAGAGTAACTAACTGTGTTCGGTTTTGGGTATGTGATTGTAACTGTGTTACCATGGGTAGCTGCTTGTCGCACTGATTTCAGTAGGATCATGACCATGCCCAAGGTATGGGGCACTATGTGTCTGGGTATGGGGTTCCTGTCATATGTAAGATTGTAGCTCCAGAACTTTGTCCCCAGGGAACGTCTGTGAAGTTTGGTCAGGTTATAGCCCCTTGGCAGCAGTGGTCTCAGCTTTTTCCTGACACGGGGATTAGGCAGAAGGCTCCATTCTCTGATCTCCATTCCCTTTGTGTGGTGGGGGCTGGGACTGGGACTGGAGGTGACTTCTGACCAGACCAGTTTGGGGAAAAAAGGAAACATAATGTTTTGCAATTACTTTTTCCTTTCCCCAGTTCTGCCCTTCTCGAGGTGCAGAAGAGAAGAATGCACAATGAACTTCTACAAGCAATGTCCAAGGTGTGTTGGGAGATTCTCTCTTTGCTTTCTTTCTTCTGAAAGTTAAATGCTTAATAAAGGTATGACATTTAATTGTAGGTCCTTATAATTTCCCTATCAGGGGGAAGAATGGTCCAGCCTGGTTTTAAAGCCCAATAGGACCTATACATATCCTTCACTAATTTGGAAAATGGCTCCACTTCTGTTTGTTGAGTTTTCTTCTTTTTAAATTTTTAAATGCAATATTATGACTTAAATGTAATTGTTATGATATTAAAATAAAAACATGGGGCGCCTGGATGGTTCAGTCTGTTAAGGGACTGACTCTTGATCTGGGCTCAGGTCTTGATCTCCTGCTCCTGATTTCAAGCCCCACACTGGGCTCTGTGCTGGGCATGGAGCCTACTTAAGTAAAATAAAATAAAATGAGAGCACTATTACCTAGAGATTTTAAAAACAGAATTATCAGGAAAAAATAAAATGTGATCACTCAAATATCTAATGTTAATATTTTGATTAATTTTTTAAAAGATTTTATTTATTTGAGAGAGTGAGCGAGAGAGAGAGAGAGCATATAAGCAGGGGCAGAGGGAGAGGGAGAAGCAGGCTTCCCTCTGAGCAACGAACCTGATATGGGGCTCAATCCCAGGACCATGGGATTATGACCTGACCCGAAGGCGGATGTTTAACCGACAGCCACCCAGGCGCCCCTTGATTAATTTTTATTATTTTTCCAAAATCAAATTCATTTACCATATTATAGCCTACATTTTCACTAGAAAGTATTATTCTCCTGTGTTGGCAAATGGTCTTTGTAAATAACATTTTTCAAAGGTACATATTTTTTTGTTTGAGTTATGTTCTCTCCTTTTCTTCAGGTCAGTTTTGTCCGACTTTGAAATCTTTAAGTATTTATTTATTTATACAAACACACACACACACACACCCTCACACAGAGGTTTGAAATTGGACTTCATGATTAATAATGAGATTGTATACCATTTCATATATTTATTGGTTATTAGGTTTTCTTTTTTTGTGACCTGCCTGTTCAAATATTTTACCCTATTGCCCCTGGATTATCCCTTGTTGATTCATAGGAGTTCTTTATATAATCTACATGTGGGTCTTTCACTGATATTTTTCTACTGTTTAGATTGTTTTATCATTTCCTTTGAGGTAATTTTATGAATAGAAATCCTAACTTTAACACAGTCAAAGTTATCAACTATTTTTTTTTCTCTATGGTTGGTGCTTTTTGTATTTCAAGAAATCCTTTCTGGGGTGCCTACGTGGCTCACTAAGTGAGGTGTCTGCTTTTGGCTCAGGTCATGATCTGGGGTCCTGGGATAGGACCCCATGACAGGCTCCCTGCTCAGTGGAGAGTCAGCTTGTCCCTCTCCCTCTGTTCCTCCCTCTGCTCATGCTGTCTCTCTTTCTCTCTATCTCTCTCTCTCAAAATAATAGATGGAATCTTTATTTTTTTAATTGTTTATTTATTTTAAAGATTCTGTTTATTTATTTGACAGAGAGAGAGAGACAATGAGAGAGGGAACACAAGCAGAAGGAGTGGGAGAGAGAGAAGGAGGCTTCCCCCAGAGCAGGGAGCACGACGTGGGGCTCAACCCTAGGACCCTGGGATCATGACCCGAGCTGAAGGCAGATGCTTAACAATTGAGCCACCCAGGCACCCTAATAGATAAAATCTTAAAAAAAAAAAAAAAAAGAAAGAAAGAAATTCTGTCCCAGGGTTATACAAATATTCTTCTATATTTATGCTTAAAGCTACAAGTTTCACTTTTCGGAGTTCTGGCTGGCCCAGTTGGAGCATGTGACTTTTGATCTCAGGGTTGTGAGTTTAAACACCATATTGGGTGTGGAGATTACTTTAAAATAAAATCTTAAAATAGAAAAGTTTTGCCTTTCCCATTTATATATTTAATCCACCTTTTTTTGTGTATAATGTAAAGTGGGACCCCAATTTTCCCCATTTATGAATTCTTTCCTAGCTTTCTCAGTACCATATATTAGTTCACTATGTTCCTATTTCAGATATATCCAAATATATATAAATCCAGTGTCTGTATGTACATGGGTATGTTCATGAGCTCTTTGTTCTATTGTTCTAAAATGGTATCACTGTCTTGATTATTCTAGTTTCATTCTCCTTTAAAGGTATTTTGGCTTTTCTTCCTGTGGCTGTTTTTAAGACTTTCTCCCAGTTTTTGGTTTTCTGTAATTTTAATATAATGTGCCTAAGTGTGCCTTTTAAAAATTTTATATGCTTGGGATTTGTAGAGTTTTTTGAATTTGTGGATAGGTGTTTTTTATTAGTTTAGGGAAATCCTCAGCTACCTTCAAAGATTGCCCCTGCTTTATTCTCTCTCTCTCCTCTCCCTTCTCAGGCTGTAATTAAACATAGGTTAGGAGTGGCTGGGTTATGGACATTGGGGAGGGTATGTGCTATGGTAAGTGCTGTGAAATGTATAAGCCTGATGATTCACAGACATGTACCCTGGGGCAAATAATACATTATATGTTAATAAAAAAATAAATTATTTAAAAAATGAACATAGATTAGAATTTCTTATCTTAATCTTTTTGGTTTTTAGAATTGATACACTAGGTGGGTCCACTCTCAATTTTTTAAGTATGGGTATTTGGTACAGAGGCAAAGGAAAAATCACGTTAAGAATCAGTCACTCCTTGGGGCGCCTGGGTGGCTCAGTCGTTAAGCGTCTGCCTTCGGCCCAGGTCATGATCGCAGGGTCCTGGGATTGAGCCCCGCATCGGGCTCTCTGCTTGGCAGGGGGCCTGCTTCTCCCG